>JAUMJK010001986.1:0-29865 GCA_033558105.1 Coccyzus lansbergi | reverse complement strand
CCCGCCCTTATTTAGCACCCTCCACCCACCCCTAAACCCTTCCCTCTCCCTCGCTTGCCCTTTCCTTGGGGCCATGGCCGGGTGGGCGCAGGTAGGAGTCACCCCTGCTGTCCCCTTAACCCCTTGTGTCCTCTTAACCCCCCCCCCCCTACACACACTGGGGTGTGTCACCCCTAAGTCCTCCCTCCCCCTATAAAGTTCCTCCTTCCCTTCAGTGTCTCCTGCCCTCTGCTCCACCTGCCCCCAGAGTCCTTCCCCCTCCCAATGTTTTCCCTCCTCCAGAGTCCCCCCTCCCCCACACTGTCCCTCCAGTGTCCCCACAATGTCCCCCTCCCCCCAGAGTCCCCCCGTCCCCTCACTGTCCCTTCTCCCCCTCCCAGTACCCCCCTCTCCCCCTCCCAGTACCCCCCTCTCCCCTCCCAGTACCCCCCTCTCCTTCCCATTACCCCCCCAGTACCGCCCTCCCCCTCCCATTCGCCCCCTCTCCCTCTCCCATTGCCCCCCTCCTCCTCCCAGCCCCCCCCTTTCCCCCTCCCAGTACTCCCCTCTTCCCCCCAGTGTCCCCCCTTCTCCCCCCATCCCCATCTCCCCCACCCCTGGGGTTCACCCAGACCCCCACATCCCACCCCTGGAGGCGTTGGAGGCCACGTTGGATGGAGCCTGGAGCCCCTGATCCGGTGGGAGGTGTCCCTGGTTGGACCTGGATGGGCTTTGAGATCCCTTCTTCCCTCCGGCCCCGTCCGTCCTGGCCTTCGACCCCTCCCAGGGTGGGATCTGGTGGACATCAAGTGGGAATCGTGGAATAATTTGGGTTGGGACGGACCTCAAAGCCCACCCGGTTCCAGCTGGATCAGGGTGCTCCAAGCTCCATCCGAACAAATAATTCCTGGAGAGCAAAGCCTGCCTGAAGCCCCTCTGGGTCTCCCCGTGTCAACATGGCCGTGGATGAGGTCCTGAGGGACATGGTTTAGTGTTTGATAGGAACGGTTGGACTCGATGATCCGATGGGTCTCTTCCAACCGGGTGGTTCTATGATTCTATGATCCTTGTGTGACAGGAGGAGGTGACCTTCGAGGACGTTGCCGTCTACCTGAGCCGCGCCGAGTGGGAGGCCATGGCCGAGGAGCAGAGGCAGCTCTACCGCCGCGTCATGCTGGACAACTACCAGCTCCTCACCTCCCTGGGTAAAACCTGCTGCTCCGTCTCTCTGTGGGGGGTGGGCGGGGGTAGGTGAACTTCCAACACACCTCAACCCGTCCCAGATCCACTGCTCCTGGAGGAGCTTTAGTGCTGGAGAAACGCAAAGTATGGAGCTGCCCAGGTGGCCAAGAAGGCCAATGGCATCTTGGCTTGGATCAGAAATGGTGTGACCAGCAGGGCCAGGGAGGTTCTTCTCCCTCTGGACTCAGCACTGGTGAGGCCGCTCCTTGAATCCTGTGTTCAGTTGTGGGCCCCTCCCCACAAGAAGGATGTTGAGGCTCTGGAACGAGTCCAGAGAAGAGCAACGAAGCTGGTGAAGGGGCTGGAGAACAGGCCCTATGAGGAGCGGCTGAGAGAGCTGGGGGGATTTATCCTGGAGAAGAGGAGGCTGAGAGGAGACCTCATTGCTCTCTACAACTACCTGAGAGGAGGTTGTGGAGAGGAGGGAGCTGGGCTCTTCTCCCAAGGGACAGGGGACAGGACAAGAGGGAATGGCCTCAAGCTCCGCCAGAGGAGATTTAGGCTGGAGATTAGGAGGAAGTTTTTTACACAGAGGGTCATTGGGCATTGGAATAGGCTGCCCAGGGAGGTGGTTGATTCCCCTTCCCTGGAGGGGTTTAAGGCACAGGTAGATGAGGTGCGGAGGGACATGGGTTAGTGTTTGATAGGAATGGTTGGACTCGATGACGCGATGGGTCTCTTCCAACTTGGTGATTCTATGATTCTCCTGGAGGTGGTGGCCACCTCCGAAAACGCAGCTGTGGCTTAGCTGAGGTCACACAAGGACCTTCTGAGGGTCTTGATGGGGAGACAACAACTCTGTCCCCTCCCGAGCAGACCCGGCAGGGGACACCGGAATTCCCGGAACCAGCCAGGGTCCTTCAGAGGACTCCAGGATGGAGATCTTTCCTCACCTAGGAGGACATCCCAGCCCATGGGAAAATTTCCTGCTGGGAAATCCTCATGGTTGAGGTGGTTCCATCAGGGCTTTGCCCTTGTCCTCGTGAATAAATCCACCTCTGGCCGCAGCTCCGACGTGTCTCGGTGCTTTCTTTCCATCTTTTGATGTTTCTCCTTGGGTTCTTCTAGTGAAATGTCGCTTGACGTGTCACGGAGAAGCCCTTTCTCTTCTCCTGCCGAGCCTCTAGTCCCACCAACTGCCCTCTGCTCCACCTCCCAGGTTACCCGGGTCCCAAACCTGACGTCCTGTACCGGATCGAGCGCGGAGAAGAGCCCTGGGTCTGTGCCCCCCAGAGCCCCAGAGTCAGGTGGGATGGACCTGGCAGCCCCTCTCCAGGTGAGCAGGAGGAACCCAACCCCCTGGAGATCCACCTACCCCAACAAGGAGCCTTCCAGAGGCTGCCCCAAGCTCCTCTTCTCCTCCGGTGGGGGCTGCGGGGAAGCTGCGGAGGGACTTTTTCCAAGGGACGGGAGTGACGGGACGAGGGGGAAGATTGAGATTGGACGTTGGGAAGAAATTCTTCGCACTGAGGGTGAGGCCTTGGCCCAGGTTGCCCAGAGAAGCTGTGGCTGCCCCATCCCTGGAGGTGTCCAAGGTCAAGTTGGATGGAGCTTGGAGCCCCTGATCCTGTGGGAGGTGTCCCTGGTTGGAACTAGGTGATCTCTAAGGTCTCTTCCATCCCAGCCCCTTCCGTGATTCCATGATTCTAATTTCCCATCAACCAGAACCTCCAGATCCCACCCCTAGAGGTGCTCAAGGCCAGGTTGGATGGAGCTTGGAGCAGCCTGGGAGGTGTCCCTGCCCACGGCAGAGGGGGGAACTGGCTGGGCTTTGAGGTCCCTTCCAACCCATCCCGTGATTCTATCCCAGAATTCCCACTTCTCCCGTCCAACCCCTTCTCCTCCACCAGCCCTTGGCTGTGGAAGGGAAGGGCTTCCCTCGCTAGGAAGGTGACATCCACCTGGTTTCCTTGTAGGACACGATGAGGCCTCGAGGTGCCTGGAGGATTGTCCCTCGGGCTGGTGGCCTGAAGCTGTTGGTCGCCGTGTGGAGGAGGAGGAGAGGACGGAGACATCCCAGCCTGGTAAGTCCTGCTCCTCCTGCATTCCTCACCACCAGGCTCTGGAGTGAAGAGCCTCGAGGTGGCTCCAGCCCCATCCGGTCATCACCGTGAGGGCTTCTCCCAGGCAAGACTTGACCTTCCTGCCCATCCCGGGTGCTTCCTGGCCTGGGGAGAAGGTTTTTCCTGCCTGGAGAGAGGTGGTGCTGCTGGGATCTCCATCGTGGGATGGAGATCAACCCTTCCCAACCCTCTCTCGGCAGGAGGGCGATGCCGGCATTGGCGGCTCCGCTCTAGAAGGCTCCTCAACAAGCTCAGGGGCCTCGGGAATGGGCCTGAGGCGCCCTCGGAGGCGGCCGGTGGGAAAACGAGGCTGCTGGGAAGCCAAGACCAGGCTCCGAAGACCTTCCAGCCTGCGAAGGAAGGAGAAGCGGAGAATAATAAACGAGAGGTCGAGGCAGATGTGAGCCAAGCCAGAGGATTAATGCCTCACCCTGTGGTGGAACAGCAGAACCACCCGGCAGATCCTCAGGAACGTCCGTGTGGTGGCCCTGGGCGGGTGGAGGTTCAAAGGAACCTTCCGAGAAGCCAACGCACGTCGGAAGAGGTGACGTCGCCGCAGGGGAACGTGGAGCCGCTCGCCAGTTGGCTCCTAGAGTCGGTTTTTAGGGACCACAGCTACTGCGTGAGGAGGGAGAGGTGGCCCCCGTGCCGCGCCCCGCGTCCCCTGCAGGAGCACGACTACTGCCGCAGCAACGAGGCCGGAGACCTGGTGCTTCAGGATCACGAGTATTGTCACGGCTGGAGGCTCCCGGGCTGGGTGGGAGCTCAGCACGTGCTTCCTCTCAACAGGAAAGCTCGGGCCGCTCTCTGCCGCCTGAGGGACAAGGAGAACTTGTCCATCATCAGGATCATCAAGAGAGCCAAGAGGAGGGTGTGGAATCACAAGCCGTCCACCAAGAGGTTCCCCTTCCCTCAAGGGGCCTGTCCTCCCGAACCCGCTCTCCCTCCCGCTAAAGCAGCAGGTGACTCCGTGAAGGGCCCGTGCCAGGCGGCGTGTCCTCGGAGCGAGGTGACATCCCCAGTGGGGACATGGCAAGCGCTTGGTGCCCCTGGGACGCCTTTTGAAGCGATGGCTCCACCTTCAAATCCAGCCGTGGAGGTGAAGAAGGGAAAGACGCCTCCCGAGGTGTCCACGCTCCGCCAGGAGCAAAACGTGGAGCCTCTCCGGAGCTGCAACCTGAAGGAGAAGGCCAAGGGGGACAAACTCCATCAGGCGAATCCTGTCTCGCTGCAGGACGCCTATAAAATGGTGATGCGGACGGTTGACTACGTGTTGGACTCGGTGCGCCAGAGCTTGGAGCGTGGGGGTTACCCCCTGTGCGAGGAGATGTGGCCCTTGGCCATCCAGCTCCACAGGTGACCCCTGGGGTCCAGCGACATCGACCGTCGGGACCCTCTTCCCCGCTGGAAAACCCCCACGGAAGCAGTTCCGGGAGAAGAGACGCTGCGTGGGGGGTGGGTTGGTGGGCGGAGAAGGCCGGTTTGCGGCGCCTACTGGGCAAACTGGGATGGCCGGGAAGCTTGGGAGAAGGTTGGGAGAGGAGGACAGGGAAGGCTCAGGGTGGAGAAGAGGGAGGTGGGATGAACGGAGCGAAGGAGGCAGGACGAGCAGCACCCGCTTGGGTTGTTTTCTCAGGCCTGTGCGTTTGTTACCGTCTCCTCATTAAATCACTTTAACTTATTGTCCATTGTTGCCTTCCAGAGGCTGCTCTGAGCTCCCCTCCAGTGGGGGCTCCAGGGGAGCTGGGGAAGGGCTGGTTCCAAGGGCCTGGAGAGGCGGGATGAGGGGAAACGGCTTCACATTGGAAGGGAGAAGATTGAGATTGGACATCAGGAAGAAATTCTCCACCATGAGGGTGAGGAGGCCCTGGAACAGGTTGCCCAGGGACGTCATGGCTGCCCCATCCCTGGAGGTGCTGAAGGCCGCGTTGGATGGAGCTTGGAGCCCCTGATCCAGTGGGAGGTGTCCCTGGTTGGACCTGGGTGGGCGTTGAGATCCCTTCCAACCCAAACCATCCTGTGATTCAAACTGATTGTCAACCAGAACCCCCAAGATCCCATCCCAGAAGGTGTTGAAGGCTTTTGGGAATGCTGCTTTCTTCTCCCAAGGGATGGGGTGAGAGGAAATGGCCTCAGGTCACACC
The DNA here is from genome assembly GCA_033558105.1 of Coccyzus lansbergi. NCBI lineage: Eukaryota > Metazoa > Chordata > Aves > Cuculiformes > Coccyzidae > Coccyzus > Coccyzus lansbergi. The sequence continues at coordinate 24,437 of JAUMJK010001986.1, read as the reverse complement.
AGGGGAGGTTTGGGTTGGACATCAGGCAAGGTCCCTTCCTTGAGTGGGTGGTGAAGCCCTGGAGGAGGCTGCCCAGGGTGGGAGGGAGGAGTCTCCATCCCTACTGGACGAGGGAAAGGCTGTGGATGGATCTTCCTGGACTTCCGTAAAGCCTTTGAGATGGTTTCCCCCAGCATTCTGCTATGGAAACTGTCACCTCTGGCCTGGGCAGGCGCACACTCTCCTGGGTGGAAAACTGGTTGGCTGGAGGGCCCAGAGAGTGGTGGGAGATGGAGTGGGAGTCCCCAGGGCTCAGGGCTGGGTCCAGCCCTGCTCAGTGTCTTTATCAGTGACCTGGATGAAGGCATCGAGGGCTCCCTGAGCAAGTTTGGGGGTGACACTGAGCTGGGGGGAAGCTGCATCTGCTGGAGGGTCGGGAGGCTCCAGAGGGATCTGACCAGGCAGGATCCATGAGCTGAGCCCAACGGGATGAGGTTTAAGGAGGCCAAATGTTGGGTCCTGCCCTTGGGGCACAACAACCCTGGGCAGCTCCAGCCTAGGAGAAGTCTGGCTGGAAAGTGCCTGGAGGAGAAGGACCTGGGGGGGTTGGTTGAGCATGAGGCAGCAGTGGCCCAGGTGGCCAAGAAGGCCAAGGGCATCTTGGCTTGGATGAGAAGCAGCGTGGCCAGCAGGACCAGGGAGGTTCTTCCTCTGGGGAGACTGCTGCTTGAATCCTGGGGTCAGTTGTGGGTCCCTCACTACAAGAAGGATGTTGAGGCTCTGGAGCAAGTCCAGAGAAGAGCAACGAAGCTGGTGAAGGGGCTGGAGAACAAGGGTTAGGAGGAGCAGCTGAGAGAGCTGGGGGGGTTCAGCCTGGAGAAGAGGAGGCTGAGGGGAGACCTCATTGCTCTCTGCAACTCCCTGAGAGGAGGTTGTGGAGAGGAGGGAGCTGGGCTCTTCTCCCAAGGGACAGGACGAGAGGGAATGGCCTCAAGCTCCACCAGGGGAGATTTAGGCTGGAGATTAGGAGGAAGTTTTTCACACAGAGGGTCATTGGGCATTGGAACAGGCTGCCCAGGGAGGGGGTTGATTCCCCTTCCCTGGAGGTGTTTAAGGGACGGGTGGCCGAGGTGCTGAGGGCCATGGGTTAGTGCTTGATGGGAATGGTTGGAGGACTCCATGACCCGCTGGGTCCTTTCCAGCCTGGAGATTCCCTGATTCTAACGGCCGTGGACACGCATGACGTCTCTCCTCAGGCCAAGATGGCGCCGCCGGTGGGAGCAGGCCCTGGCGAGGCCGCAGGGCGCGCGGGGGGTGCTGGGAGCGCCCATGGACTTCCAGGTCATGGAGAAGAAAGTGGAGCTCGGCGGTTACGTCAGGAGGGAAGAGCGAGAGCGGATGTTGACCAGAGCTGAACCTTCCGCTTCCGGTTCCGTTTCCATGGTGACGCCAACCACAACAACAACAACAAAAAAAAAGGGGCAAATCAACTCTCAGTTGGGAACTGAGTTTAGGAACGTGGGGAGACGAAGGGTTGATCTCCATCCTCACATGCAGCCGGATGAGAGCTGCAGTGGAAGAGATCTCCCTCCTCCGCGCCTGTGGATCCGTTTTTTTTCCAGAGATATTCTGCCCTTCCCATCAGTTTAATGTTATGTAACGTCCTACCTGGGGTTGGGGCAAGGCAGGGGTTGAATAGAGGGCAGGGAATGGACGTGGAGGTTGTGGAGAGGAGGGAGCTGGGCTCTTCTCCCAAGGGACAGGGGACAGGACAAGAGGGAATGGCCTCAAGCTCCTCCAGGGGAGATTTAGGCTGGAGATGAGGAGGAGGTTTTTCACACAGTGAGTCATTGGGCATTGGAACAGGCTGCCCAGGGAGGTGGTTGATTCCCCTTCCCTGGAGGTGTTTAAGGGACGGGTGGATGAGGTGCTGAGGGACTTGGTTTAGTGTTTGATAGGAATGGTTGGACTAGAAGATCCGATGGGTCTCTTCCAACCTGGTTGTTCTGTGATTCTGTGGTTGGGGGACCCCATGAAGGGCTCGGGATGCTCATGGATGAAAAGCTCAAAATGTGCTGGAGAGGAGCACATCCAGCCCCAAAACCTGAAACCCTCTTGCAGCTTTCAGTCGTCCCCTTCGTCCCATCCCTGATCCAGAGCCCATCCCCAGCTTTCCTGGAGCCCCTTCAGGTTCTGGAAGCTGCTCTAAGGTCTCCTCAGAGCCTTCTCCAGGCTGAAAAAGCCCAACGCACTGAGCCTGTCCTCGGACAGTGTCCTGGGCTGCATCCGAAGCCTCAGGGAGGGAGGGGATTGTCCCCTCTGCTCCTCTCTGGGGACACCTCAGCTGGAGCGTTGGGGCCACCTCTGGAATCCTCAGCAGAAGGAGGAGATGGAGCTGTTGGAACGGGGCCAGAGGAGGCTCCAAGGATGATGCGAGGGCTGGAGAACCTCTCGTATGAGGACAGGCTGAGAGAGTTGGGCTTGTTCAGCCTGGAGAAGGCTCCAGGGAGACCTTAGAGCAGCTTCTAGTACCTGAAGGGGCTCCAGGAAAGCTGTGGAGGGGCTGCTCCCAAAGGCTTGTGGGGACAGGACGAGGGGCAATGGGGATAAACTGGAGAGGGGCAGAGTTAGACTGGACAGGAGGAGGAATTTCTTCATGAAGAGGGTGAGGAAGAAAGGAACAGGTTTCCCAGAGAAGCTGTGGCTGCCCCATCCCTGGAGGTGTTGAAGGCCACGTTGGATGGAGCTTGGAGCCCCTGATCCAGTGGGAGGTGTCCCCATGGCAGAGGTGGAACTGGATGATCTTTAAGGTCCCTTCCAACCCCTTCCATGATTCCCAAAGCTCCAGGTGGTGCTCAGAGGACCCATTCTTTGGTGGTAGATGTGAAAGGAAAATCACGGGAAATCCTCCACCCTTGCAGAAAACAACCTGTGGAACGTTCCCAACCTTTGGCAGCAACCAGGGGTCACCTCAGGCGGGAGCTTTTTGAAGGGACTTGGAGCTGCTTTTCTTCATTTGTTCGGAAGTTGTGAGGCTCCACTTCCTAGTTTTCACTGGTTTAATTACTCAGAGGAATAAATCGCAACCTCCAACCTCCTTAACCCTTTCACCACCAGACCCCAAACACCTGCTGAAGGACAACGTTTAATGTTCTGTTTCCATGAGATTCCGAAAACCTGGAGAAGCCCTGGAACAACGTGGCTGAAGAAACACAACTTGAAGGTTCCACAACGTGGAAACCACATGCCAGGCTTCTGGGTCCATCCCCGGGTGAGGACCCGAGCAGCGGGAATCCTCTCTCCACTTCCAGGAGATCAGGATTCTTCCAGGAAGAAGGTGCCTTTTGGTCTCTGCTCCTCGTTGTCACTTCTTGAAGAGGTTCTTTTCTCAAAGGGTTTCACCAGAACTGGAGTTCCCTGACCCTGCTGGACGTCCTTAGGGGACGATGAGGGACTTTACAGAAGAGTTTGGGTTGGAAAGGACCTTCGAGCTCATCCAGCTGCTGTGGGCACAGACGTCCAACCCTGTCCCTGTGTCCCCACAGCTGCTGTCCCTGTCTCCAGGGCTCCTGTCCGAGTGTCCCCATGGCCCCCGCACCTCACAATCCTGTCCCTGCCATGTGGGGCTAGTCACTTGTGTCCCCAGAGCTCCTGTCCTTTTGTCCCTATGGCCCCTGTGTCCCCATGGCCCTTGTGTCCCCAGGGCTTCTGTCCCTATGTCCCTAGAGCCCTTGTCCCTGTGTCCCCAGGGCTCCTTGTCCCCAGGGTCCCTGTCTCTGTGTCCCTAGAGCTACTGTCCCAGGGGTCCTGACCCCATGGGTCCTGTCCCTATGTCCCTAGAGCCCCTGTCCCTGTGTCCCCAGGGCTCCTTGTCCCCAGGGTCCGTGTCCTTGTGTCCCTAGAGCTACTGTCCCAGAGGTCCTGACCCCATGGTCCTGTCCCTGTGTCCCCAGGACTCCTTGTCCCCAGGGTCCCTGTCCCTGTGTCCCTAGAGCTCCTGTCCCTGTGTCCCCAAGGCTCCTGTCCCCATGACCTTGTCCCTGTGTCCCTAGGGCCCTTGTCCCTGTGTCCCCAGGGGTCCTGACCCCATGGGTCTTGTCCCTATGTCCCTAGACCCCCTGCCCCTGTGTCCCCAGGGCTCCTTGTCCCCAGGGTCCATGTCCCTAGAGCTTCTGTCCCTAGAGCTTCTGTCCCTGTGTCCCCAGGGCTCCTGTCCCCATGACCTTGTCCCTATGTCCCTAGGGCCCCTGTCCCTGTGTCCCTAGAGCTCCTGTCCCAGGGCTCTTGACCCCATGAGTCCTGTCCCTGTGTCCCCAGGGCTCCTGTCCCCTTTAATCCTTTGCGTCCTTTTTAATCTGGTTCCCGAACTCCAAACTCTCGGCAACCCAAGGAGAGCATCTCAGGACATCTCCCCCTCCAACCTTCTCCTTTTCACCCGGGACGGGGTGAGAAAGGCACGGAAAGCCACCTCATCCCACCAGGCTCCACCACCGAGCCGCCTTCTCCTTCCACAGCCTCACTCGGCAAAAGGAACAACCGAGGAGACGGTGAAGCCCCTTTCTGGGGCGGGAAGTTCTAAATGGGGGGCAAGACGGAGCCCCCGGCGTCCGCGCACACCCAACCCCCCAAGCTCAAGGGGGTTTGTCGCCCGTGGCTGTCCTGGTGCTTCAGCAGACTCCTGCGCAGCACGAAGCGCTTCTTGCAGAGGGGACACTGGAAGAGCCCTTCGCCCGAGTGGCGCCGCTGGTGGTTGAGGAGATAATCCTTCCTCCGGTAGCTCTTGTCGCACTCGGAGCACTTGTAGGGCCTCTCGCCCGTGTGGGTGGTTTGGTGCCGGACGAGCCACGAGTGGCAGTCGAAGCTCTTGCCGCAGTCGCTGCAGATGTAGGACTTGCCGCGGGGCTGGCTCGGCGCTTGGGTCACCGGCGGCTGCCGGCACTTGGCACACGGCTCCGACTTCCCCTGGGGGTGAGCGCAGCACGAGGTCGTTAGCGCCGCCAGGAACCCCTCTTCGTTTTCCACGGGGAGCTCCCCAAGCCTGGGGCCACTCGTAGGGTCGTGTCTGCGCTCGGAGAGAGACACCAGCCCCAGCTCCTTCTCAACCGGAGGACGTGGCCGTGAATGGAACATCCTTTCAGTGAGAGGCTTCTCGCACGTAGAACCTGGAGGGGTCTCCCCAAGCCTCGTTCCGCTCGTAGGGTCGTGTCCGCGCTCGGAAAGAGACACCAGCCTGAGCTCCTTCTCAACCGGAGGACGTGGCCGTGAATGGAACATCCTTTCAGTGAGAGGCTTCTCGCACGTAGAACCTGGAGGGGTCTCCCCAAGCCTTGTTCCACTCGTAGGGTCGTGTCTGTGCTCGGAAAGAGACACCAGCCCGAGCTCCTTCTCAACCGGAGGACGCGGCAGTGAATGGAACATCCTTTCGGTGAGAGGCTTCTCGCACGTAGAACCTGGAGGGGTCTCCCCAAGCCTCGTTCCACTCGTAGGGTCATGTCCGTGCTCGGAAAGAGACACCAGCCCCAGCTCCTTCTCAACCGGAGGACGCGGCAGTGAATGGAACATCCTTTCGGTGAGAGGCTTCTCGCACGTAGAACCTGGAGGGGTCTCCCCAAGCCTTGTTCTGCTCATAGGGTCATGTCCGTGCTCGGAAAGAGACACCAGCCTGAGCTCCTTCTCAACCGGAGGACGCGGCAGTGAATGGAACATCCTTTCGGTGAGAGGCTTCTCGCACGTAGAACCTGGAGGGGTCTCCCCAAGCCTCGTTCCGCTCATAGGGTCATGTCCGTGCTCAGAAAGAGACACCAGCCCGAGCTCCTTCTCAACCGACTGTGAGGGGAGCAGGTGGAACATCCTATCAGCGAGAGGCCTCTCGCACATAGAACCTGGAGGCGTCTCCCCTTCTTGAGCCCCGTGAGGAGCTTGGAGATGGTCCCGAAGGCCGGAGTCTCCCTCGCGCTTGTAGACACACGATCTCCTCCCGAGGCCGTTTTCTTGAGCGCCGAAGAACTCCAGGTGGTCACCCAAGCCTCGCTCGTAGGCAGCGTCACCCCCAAGGGGGGTGGTTTCCATCGTTTCTGGGTTCCACTGACCGTCCCAGGTCATTCCGGCGCTACAGTCCTTGGAAAACTTCTCCCCGGGTTGTCCTGGAAGCCCCGAGTCGCACGGCGAGATTTCAAAGCCAGCGGCCACAGGGTCCCTCTTGGTGGCTTCACCGTGCGCTGAAAGGGAGAGATTTCAGTCTTAATTAATGAAGCCTCTTACGAGCATCCCAAACACAGCCAGGCGTGGAATGGGTTGGGTTGGAAGGGACCTCAAAGGCCATCCAGTTCCATCCCTGTGATGGGCAGGGACACCTCCCGCTGGATCAGGGGCTCCGAGCTCCATCCAACGTGGCCTTCAGCACCTCCCTGGATCCCTGATCCAGCGGGAGGTGTCCCTGCCCATGGCTTTACGATCCCTTCCAACTCAACCCCTTCCACGATGAATTGAATTAAGATCAAAATGCGATTTCTCGTCCCCAAAATCTCAGCCAAACCCCACTCCTGACCTGCACTTGGATCTCTAGGTGGCTCTTCTTTCACCATGTTTTGTCCTTCAGGGCAAGGCGGCTCCTCCTCTTGTTTAATCCACGACAGGACGTGGGTCGTGTAATTCTGCAACCCTGCTCGTCGGGAAGAATTGAGGTTGGAAAAAAAAACCATCGGAGAAGGATGCAAAGAACCCAAGGAAAGTTCTAACAGAGTGTAGGGGAAGACACAACACAAGGAAGTGTGGATCTGCTGGAGGGTAGGGAGGCTCTGCAAAGGGACCTAAACAGGCTGGATCCATGGGCTGAGGCCAATGGGATGAGGTTTAACACGGCCAAATGGCAGGTCCTGCACTTGGGGCACAACAACCCTGTGCAGAGCTACAGACTGGGAGAAGTCTGGCTGGAAAACTGCCAGGAGGAGAGGGACCTAGGGGTGTTGGTCGACAGCGACTGACCATGAGGCAGCAGTGTGCCCAGGGGGCCAAGAAGGCCAAGGGCATCCTGGCTTGGATCAGAAATGGTGTGACCAGCAGGGCCAGGGAGGTGCTTCTCCCTCTGGACTCAGCACTGGTGAGGCCGCTCCTTGAATCCTGTGTTCAGTTCTGGGCCCCTCAGCACAAGAAGGATGTTGAGGCTCTGGAGAGAGTCCAGAGAAGAGCAACGAAGCTGGTGAAGGGGCTGGAGAACAGGCCCTAGGAGGAGAGGCCGAGAGAGCTGGGGGGGTTTAGCCTAGAGAAGAGGAGGCTGAGAGGAGACCTCATTGCTCTCTACAACTCCCTGAAAGGAGGTTGTAGAGAGGAGGGAGCTGGGCTCTTCTCCCAAGGGACAGGGGACAGGACAAGAGGGAATGGCCTCAAGCTCCACCAGGGGAGATTTAGGCTGGAGATTAGGAGGAAGTTTTTCACACAGAGGGTCATTGGGCATTGGAATAGGCTGCCCAGGGAGGGGGTTGATTCCCCTTCCCTGGAGGTGTTTAAGGGACGGGTGGATGAGGTCTTGAGGGACTTGGTTTAGTGTTTGATAGGAATGGTTGGACTCGATGATGCGATGGGTCTCTTCCAACCTGGTTGTTCTATGATTCCTCACCTGCAACAGGGTCCTCAGGGACGTCCTCGCTCCTTGCGTCCGGCAGCTCCGTGCAAAACAACTCCTTGACTTTCCTGGTTGGAGTTGAAGCCTCGGGTTGATGGAAGATGGGATCTACTGAAGGAGAGAAGGCTTAGGGATGTGGTGGACATGTACTCCTGGAGTTTATGACCTCAAAGGTCTTTTCCAACCTAATTATTCTAAGATTCTAAGAGAAGCAATAAGAGCTCAAGCTCAGGATTTCGTTGGAGCTCTTGTTCTCCCCCAAACCAACTTTAGAGTCCGTACGAGCTCCCACAAGTCCAGCAGCTCAAAGGATTCTGCCCCTCTGCTCCTCTCTGGGGACACCTCAGCTGGAGGGTTGGGGCCACCTCTGGAATCCTCAGCAGAAGAAGGAGCTGGACCTGTTGGAACGGGGCCAGAGGAGGCTCCAAGGATGATGTGAGGGCTGGAGAACCTCCCGTCCGAGGACAGGCTGAGAGAGTTGGGCTTGTTCAGTCTGGAGAAGGCTCTGAGGAGACCTTAGAGCAGCTTCTAGGACTGAAAGGGGCTCCAGGAAAGCTGGGGAGGGGCTGTTCCCAAAGGCTTGTGGGGATAGGATGAGGGGCAATGGGGATAAACTGGAGAGGGGCAGAGTTAGACTGGACAGGAGGAGGAATTTCTTCACGATGAGGGTGAGGAGGAACTGGAACAGGTTGCCCAGAGCAGTGGTGGCTGCTCCATCCCTGGAGGTGTTGAAGGCCACGTTGGCTGGAGCTTGGAGCCCCTGATCCAGTGGGAGGTGTCCCTGCCCATGGCAGGGGTGGAACTGGACGGGCTTTGAGTTCCCTTCCAAGCCAAACCGCTCTATGATTTCCATGGTTCATTGGTTCCACGATTCCCCATCAGGACTGGTGGCAAATCTCTTCAAAACTCACCAGCTCCTTACAAAACTCTTGGAATTCATGGGGAGAGGTGGAAAACCAAACCCGACCTGGGAATTTAACCCTTTCTGCTGCGTAACTGACCTGGACAGGGCTCCTGCGGAGCTGCTCCAGCCTCCCCCTCCTGCTGGGCCACAGCGCACGACTCCTCCTCTTGCTTAATCCGGATGGAGGCGTCTCCTGGAAGAGGAACCGATGTGGTTTTAACGCTGTGAGCAGGAGTCACTCCAGTTTTTATCCCATCCCGGGCGCTAAGGGAGGTGAGGGGGGAGTTGAAGGGAGGAGTGAAGTGGGAAGCAAAGTGAAGAGGGAAGTGAAGTGAAGAGGGAAGTGAAGCAAGGTGTGAAGTGAAGCAAGGTGAGAAGGAAGGCACAAAGGGAAGCGAAGCACAAAGGGAAGCGAGGTGCAGAGTGAGGTGCGAAGTGAAGCGGGAAGCAAAGTGAAGTGGGAAGCAAAGTGAAGCGGGAAGCAAAGTGAAGAGAGAAGTTTGCAGATGACACTGAGCTGGGTGGAAGTGTGGATCTGCTGGAGGGTAGGGAGGCTCTGCAAAGGGATCTGAACAGGCTGGATCCATGGGCTGAGGCCAATGGGATGAGGTTTAACACGGCCAAATGGCAGGTCCTGCACTTGGGGCACAACAACCCTGAGCAGAGCTACAGACTGGGAGAAGTCTGGCTGGAAAACTGCCAGGAGGAGAGGGACCTGGGGGGTGTTGGTCGACAGCGACTGACCATGAGGCAGCAGTGTGCCCAGGGGGCCAAGAAGGTCAATGGCATCCTGGCTTGGATCAGAAATGGTGTGACCAGCAGGGCCAGGGAGGTGATTCTCCCTCTGCACTCAGCACTGGTGAGGCTGCTCCTTGAATCCTGTGTTCAGTTGTGGGCCCCTCAGCACAAGAAGGATGTTGAGGCTCTGGAGCGAGTCCAGAGAAGAGCAACGAAGCTGGTGAAGGGGCTGGAGAACAGGCCCTGTGAGGAGCGGCTGAGAGAGCTGGGGGGGTTTAGCCTAGAGAAGAGGAGGCTGAGAGGAGACCTCATTGCTCTCTACAAGTACCTGAAAGGAGGTTGTGGAGAGGAGGGAGCTGGGCTCTTCTCCCAAGGGACAGGGGACAGGACAAGAGGGAATGGCCTCAAGCTCCACCAGGGGAGATTTAGGCTGGAGATTAGGAGGAAGTTTTTCACACAGAGGGTCATTGGGCATTGGAATAGGCTGCCCAGGGAGGTGGTTGATTCCCCTTCCCTGGAGGTGTTTAAGGCACAGGTAGACGAGGTCCTGAGGCATATGGTTTAGTGTTCGATGGGAATGGTTGGACTAGATGATCTGATGGGTCTCTTCCAACCTGGTTGTTCTATGATTCTATGGAAGGCACCAAGGGAAGCGAAGCGCAAAGGGAAGCGAGGTGCAGAGTGAGGTGTGAGGTGAAGCGAGGTGCAAAGGGAAGCAGGAAGCAAAGGGAGGCGCGAAGGGAAGTGGAAAGGGAGGCAAGGGGTGAAGTGAAGCGAGGCACGAGGGTCGGTGTGAACCGAAGGGAGGCGTGAGATGGGAAGCGGAGCGCGGTGTGAAGCCCAGGCCGCAATCCTTGGTTCCTGGGGGTGCTCACCGGGTACCCGCAGGCCGCTCCCTGCGCCGTGGGGCCCGGGGGTGCGGAGGCGCCGCTCCAGCGCCCGCAGCCGCCCCCGCAGCCCCAGTGCCGCCCGCAGCCAGCGCTCCGCCCGGCACACGCGAGCCTCCAGCCGCTGCAGCCGCGCCGACACCCGCAGCCGAGGACCCACCATGGCGGATCCCCAGCCCCTCGGCCTCCCGATCCGGAGTCACTCCGCTTTCTGCAGTGCTTTGTCTCTTAATCCAGAGCCACTCCGCTTCCTGCAGTGCTCGGCCTCCTGCAATGCTTTGTCTCCTGACCTGGAGGCCTGATCTGGAGTCACTCCACTTCCTGCAATGCTCTGTCTCTTGATCCGGAGTCACTCCACTTTCTGCAATGCTCTGTCTCTTGATCCAGAGTCACTCCACTTTCTGCAATGCTCTGTCTCCAGATCTGGAGTCACTCCACTTTCTGCAATGCTCTGTCTCTTGATCTGGAGTCACTCCACTTTCTGCAATGCTCTGTCTCTTGATCCGGAGTCACTCCACCTCCTGCAATGCTCTGTCTCTTGATCCGGAGTCACTCCACTTTCTGCAATGCTCTGTCTCTTGATCCGGAGTCACTCCACTTTCTGCAATGCTCTGTCTCCAGATCTGGAGTCACTCCACTTTCTGCAATGCTCTGTCTCTTGATCTGGAGTCACTCCACTTTCTGCAATGCTCTGTCTCTTGATCCGGAGTCACTCCACCTCCTGCAATGCTCTGTCTCTTGATCCGGAGTCACTCCACTTTCTGCAATGCTCTGTCTCTTGATCCGGAGTCACTCCACTTTCTGCAATGCTCTGTCTCCAGATCTGGAGTCACTCCACTTTCTGCAATGCTCTGTCTCTTGATCCGGAGTCACTCCACTTCCTGCAATGCTCTGTCTCTTGATCTGGAGTCACTCCACTTTCTGCAATGTTTTGTCTCTTGATCCGGAGTCACTCCACTTCCTGCAATGCTCTGTCTCTTGATCTGGAGTCACTCCACTTCCTGCAATGCTCTGTCTCTTGATCTGGAGTCACTCCACTTCCTGCAATGCTCTGTCTCTTGATCTGGAGTCACTCCACTTTCTGCAATGCTCAGCCTCTTGATCCGGAGTCACTCCACTTCCTGCAATGTTTTGTCTCTTGATCTGGAGTCACTCCACTTCCTGCAATGTTTTGTCTCTTGATCTGGAGTCACTCCACTTTCTGCAATGCTCTGTCTCTTGATCCGGAGTCACTCCACTTTCTGCAATGCTCTGTCTCCAGATCTGGAGTCACTCCACTTTCTGCAATGCTCTGTCTCTTGATCTGGAGTCACTCCACTTTCTGCAATGTTTTGTCTCTTGATCTGGAGTCACTCCACTTTCTGCAATGCTCTGTCTCTTGATCCGGAGTCACTCCACTTTCTGCAATGCTCTGTCTCTTGATCCGGAGTCACTCCACTTTCTGCAATGCTCTGTCTCTTGATCCGGAGTCACTCCACTTCCTGCAATGTTTTGTCTCTTGATCTGGAGTCACTCCACTTCCTGCAATGCTCTGTCTCTTGATCTGGAGTCACTCCACTTCCTGCAATGTTTTGTCTCTTGATCCGGAGTCACTCCACTTCCTGCAATGCTCTGTCTCTTGATCCGGAGTCACTCCACTTTCTGCAATGCTCTGTCTCTTGATCTGGAGTCACTCCACTTTCTGCAATGCTCTGTCTCTTGATCCGGAGTCACTCCGCTTTCTGCAATGCTCTGTCTCTTGATCTGGAGTCACTCCACTTTCTGCAATGCTCTGTCTCTTGATCCGGAGTCACTCCACTTTCCGCAGTGCTCAGCCTCTTGCAATGCTCTGTCTCCCAATCCGGAGTCACTCCACCTCCTGCACTGCTCAGCCTCCCACTCCGGAGCTGCCCCTCTTTCTGCAATGCTCTGTCTCTCGATCCGGAGCCACTCCGCTTCCCTCAATGCCTTGTCCCTTGATCCGGAGCGGCTCTACCTGCTGCCCCCTGTGTCTCTCCTCCTCCTCCTCCTCTGCTCCTCCTCCTGCTCTGGTTCCTCCTCCTCCTCCTCCTCCTCCCCTGATCCAGGGGGTTGGGCTGGATGCTCTGAGCCCCCTCCCTTTCTCTGACCTCCCTCTTTCCTGCAGGGCCGGGTTGGATGCTCTGAGCACCCCCCAATTTCCTGCAGGATTGGAGCTGGATGCTCTGATCCCCCTTTCTCTGAACCCCCCCCATTTCCAGTAGGGTTGGAGCTGGATGCTCTGACCCCCCCTTTTCTCTAGCACTCTCCGCGCTGCGCCCCTGCAGTTCCCCTCCCCGCCTGCAGGGGCCGCTGCCGACGGCGGCGCTCGCGGGGCGGCGCTCTCGAGGCTCCTCGAGGTGGGCCGGGCGCCACTTCCGGTCAGCGCCGTTGGCGGGAGAAGGGGGCGAGGGGCTCCACTTCCGGTGGCCGCCGCCATGGCCGAGCTGAGGGACGTGAGCTCCCGCCTCGAGGCGCTGGAGCGGCGCTTGGCCGCCGTGGAGGCGGCGCTGCGGATCCCCCCGGTGCGGGACGGGCCCCTGAGGGGGCGGGGGGGAGAAGGGCTCACTCAGCGGGGAAAAGGGGGCGATTTGGGGCCATGGGGGGGGGGGGGGGGTCACGTGGGGGTCATTGTGGGGCTGGGGAGGGGCTGGGGGGGTCACTTTAGGGTCGTTGTGGGGTCACTTTAGGGTCGTTGTGAGGCTGAGAAGAGGCTGAGGGTCACTTAGGGGGTGTTGGGGTGGATTTGGGGTCATTGTGGGGCTGAGAAGGGGCTGGAGGGTCACTTAGGGGGTGTTGGGGGGCTTGGGGGTCACTTTAGGGTCATTGTGGGGCTGAGAAGGGGCTAGGGAGCCACTTAGGGGGTGTTGGGGGGCTTGGGGGTCACTTTAGGGTTATTGTGGGGCTGAGAAGGGGCTGGAGGGTCACTTAGGGGATGTTGGGGGGCTTGGGGGTCACATGGGGGTCATTGTGGGGCTGAGAAGGGGCTAGGGAGCCACTTAGGGGGTGTTGGGGGGCTTGGGGGTCACTTTAGGGTCATTGTGGGGCTGAGAAGGGGCTGGAGGGTCACTTAGGGGGTGTTTGGGGGGCTTGGGGGTCACTTTAGGGTCATTGTGGGGCTGAGAAAGTCTGGGGGTCGCTTAGTGGGTGTTGGGGGGCTTGGGGTCACTTTAGGGTCATTGTGGGGCTGAGAAGGGGCTGAGGGTGTCACTTAGGGGGTGTTGGGGTGGATTTGGGGTCATTGTGGGGCTGAGAAGGGGCTGGGGGTCACTTAGGGGGTGTTGGGGGTCACTTTAGGGTCATTGTGGGGCTGAGAAAGTCTGGGGGTCGCTTAGGGGGTGTTGGGAGGCTTGGGGGTCACTTTAGGGTCATTGTGGGGCTGAGAAGGGGCTGAGGGGACACTTAGGGGGTGTTGGGGTGGATTTGTGGTCATTGTGGGGCTGAGAAGGGGCTGGGGGTGTCACTTAGGGGGTGTTGGGGTGGATTTGGGGTCATTGTGGGGCTGAGAAGGGGCTGGGGGTGTCACTTAGGGGGTGTTGGGGGTCACTTTAGGGTCATTGTGGGGCTGGGAAGAGGCTGAGGGGACACTTAGGGGGTGTTGGGGGACTTGGAGGTCACTTCAGGGTCATTGTGGGGCTGGAGGTCACTTAGTGGGTTTTGGGGGGCTTGGGGGTCACTTTAGGATCATTGTGGGGCTGAGAAGGGGCTGGGGGGCCACTTAGGGGGTGTTGGGGAGCTTGGGGGTCAGTTTAGGGTCATTGTGGGGCTGAGAGAGCCTGGGGGTCACTTAGGGGGTGTTGGGGGTCACTTTAGGATCATTGTGGGGCTGAGAAGGGGCTGGAGGGTCACTTAGGGGGTGTTGGGGGGCTTGGGGGTCATTTTAGGGTCATTGTGGGGCTGAGAAGGGGCTGGGGGTCACTTAGGGAGTGTTGGGGGTCGCTTTAGGGTCATTGTGGGGCTGAGAAGGGGCTGGAGGGTCACTTAGGGGGTGTTGGGGGGCTTGAGGGTCACTTTAGGATCATTGTGGGGCTGAGAAGGGGCTGGGGGTCACTTAGGGGGTGTTGGGGTGGATTTGGGGTCCTTTTGGGTCTGAGAAGGGGCTGTGGGGGTCACTTAAAGGCTGTTAGGGGGCAATGAGGGGGATTTGGGGTCATTAGGGGCTGGGAGGGTGGGTCTTTGGGGTCACTTAGCGGGTGTTGGAGGGATTTAGAGCCATTTGGGGCTGGGAGGGGGGCTTGGGGGTCACTTTGTGGGGCTGAGAAGGGGCTGGGGGTCTCTTAGGGGGTGCTGGGGAGAGAGATGGGGCCACTGGGGAGCTGGGGGTGGGGCTTGGGGGTCACTTGGCGGGAGTTGGGGCCACTTGGGAGTCCATGTGGGGCTGAGAAGGGGCTGGGGGAGGGTCCCAGGAGGTCCCTTAGGGGCTGGTGGGAGATCCCAGGAGGTCCCTTAGGGGCTGGTGGGAGATCCCAGGAGGTCCCTTAGAGGCTGGTGGGAGATCCCAGGAGGTCCTGTAGGGGCAGGATGGTCCCAGGAGGTCCTTAGGGGCTGGTGGGAGATCCCAGGAGGTCCCTTAGGGGCTGGTGGGAGATCCCAGGAGGTCCTTAGGGGCTGGTGGGAGATCCCAGGAGGTCCCTTAGGGGCTGGTGGGAGATCCCAGGAGGTCCTGTAGGGGCAGGATGGTCCCAGGAGGTCCTTAGGGGCTGGTGGGAGATCCCAGGAGGTCCCTTAGGGGCTGGTGGGAGATCCCAGGAGGTCCTGTAGGGGCAGGATGGTCCCAGGAGGTCCCTTAGGGGCTGGTGGGAGATCCCAGGAGGTCCTGTAGGGGCAGGATGGTCCCAGGAGGTCCCTTAGGGGCTGGTGGGAGATCCCAGGAGGTCCCTTAGGAGCTGGGAGGGTCCCAGGAGGTCCTTAGGGGCTGGTGGGAGATCCCAGGAGGTCCCTTAGGGGCTGGTGGGAGATCCCAGGAGGTCCCTTAGGGGCTGGTGGGAGATCCCAGGAGGTCCTGTAGGAGCAGGATGGTCCCAGGAGGTCCCTTAGGGGCTGGTGGGAGATCCCAGGAGGTCTCTTAGGGGCTGGTGGGAGATCCCAGGAGGTCCCGTAGGGGCTGGATGGTCCGAGGAGGTACCTTAGGGGCTGGGATGATCCCAGGAAGTCCTCTGGGGGTGGTGTCCCCTCCAGTAACCCCTTCCTTGCAGGTGCCCCTCACCTTCGAGGACGTGGCGGTTCCGTTCAGCCGGGAGGAGTGGTCCGGCCTGGACGAGGAGCAGAAGGAGCTGTACCGAGCCGTGATGCACGACAACTACGAGACGCTGGTGTCCCTTTGTAAGCTCCGTTCCCACCGCTTTGGTAGCCGCGGCCCTCTCGGGGAGCCTTCTCGGTGTCTGGGCACGAGCCCAGAGGGGGATTCTGCTCCTCTGTTCCCCTCGGGGGGGACCCCAACTGGGTCCAGTTTTGGAATCTTTACCAGGAGGAGGTGATGGAGCTGTTGGAACGGGGCCAGAGGAGGCTCCAAGGATGATGCGAGGGCTGGAGAACCTCCCGTCCGAGGACAGGCTGAGAGAGTTGGGCTTGTTCAGCCTGGAGAAGGCTCTGAGGAAACCTTAGAGCAGCTTCTAGGACTGAAAGCAGCTCCAAGAAAGCTAGAGAGGGACTTTATCCAACATTCCGGAGCGACGGGACAAGGGGGAACGGCTTTAAATTGGAAGGGGGAAGGTTTAGATGAGGCATTAGGAAGGAGTTCTTCACCATGAGGGTGGAGAGACCCAGGTTGCCCAGAGAAGCTGTGGCTGCCCCATCCCTGGAGGGGCTGAAGTCCACGTTGGATGGAGCTTGGAGCCACCTGATCCAGTGGGAGGTGTCCAGGGGATGGAACAGGCTGGGCTTTCAGGTCTTTTCCAACCCAACTCGTTCCATCAGTCTCTTTTTCCTTGGGATCTCCAGCCCTAAAACGATCCCTGTCCCCTCTGGCTGGAGCTACATGTCTTCTCCTTGTGGAGAACTCAACCTTGAGCTGTGGAGAACACTGAGCTCCCTGGGCTTCCGACACCAAAATTCCCTCTTTGTGGCTCCAGTCTTGCCATATGGACATGGAATTCTCAGCCAGGAGAAGGAGGGGGCGCAGAGCAGATCCCGGAGAGGACGGGGAGCAGATCCCGGAGAGGACGGGGAGCAGATTCAGGGTGGCAGATCTGCAAAGTCCTGGTTGGAGATGAGGTGGTTTGGAGCTGGAATTAGCTCCTTGGCGACACGCTTGGGGTGTCTTCTGATGCGTCCCTCTCTCACTCTTGAGCAGATTGTTCCCTCGCCAAGCCTAAGCTTCTCTCTCACATGGAAGAAGAGTTGGATAAGCCAGCGGGATCAAGCCTGGAGAAAGCAAACGTGTCCTCAGGGCCAGACAAAGGTGCGTGACGCTAGGTTTCTTCTGTGCCGGGATCCGGCTCGTGGCCGCTTACCAGGATAACTGTGGGAGCTGCAGGGGTTGAGGTGTCTCTGTGATGGATATTCTGTGGTGGGAGAGGACACGGGCATGGCCCGGAATGTTCTCTGCCTGCTGTGGCCATCCTGATGTCCTGCAGACCTGGGAGAAGGAGACACCCCTCAAGCCTCCTCTGAGCAGCCCAATTGGAAGTAAAATCAAAATCTTCTCCTCCCCAGAGCTGAAGCAGGAAAACTGCCTCGGGGGTGATGGTCTCCTGGAGGTGAAGTCATCGGAGTCTTCCAGAGGGAGCGTGGAGGAGGCTCGAGGCGTGGAGGAGGCTCGAGGCATGGAAGAGACTCGGAGCGTGGAGGAGGCTCGGGGCATGGAGGAGGCTCGAGGCATGGAAGAGACTCGGAGCGTGGAGGAGTCTCAGAGCATGGAGGAGACTCAGAGCATGGAGGAGGCTCGGAGCGTGGAGGAGGCTCGAGGCATGGAAGAGACTCGGAGCGTGGAGGAGACTCGGAGCGTGGAGGAGACTCGGAGCGTGGAGGAGACTCGGAGCGTGGAGGAGACTCGGAGCGTGGAGGAGGCTCGGAGCATGGAGGAGGCTCGGAGCATGGAGGAGGCTCGGAGCATGGAGGAGACCCAGGACATGGAGACCACAACGAGCCTCGATTCACGTGAGTTGCTGCCGCATCTGGTGAGGGATCCAGGTCCCCTCTTGGCTGTGTCCCTCCTCCTGTGACCATCTCTCTCTTTTCCTTCCCAGCGCCGGCCCCTCCCGAAGCCTCGGCTGTCCCAGAAGATCTCAGCCCCCCAACGCCATCCCCGTCCTGCCCACACGAAGCGGTGACTCCATCGCCTCCTCTCACAGCAGGTAACAGGGCAGAGCTCCTCGTCCCTCCTCGCTGGAGCTCCAGAGTGCTCCAAGAGCGGCAGAAGATCCGCATGGAGCTCTTTCTGGACCTGGGGCTTTCAGGAGAGGTTCTCAGATGGTTCTGGTGGGCCAAGAAATGCTTCTGATGGTCAAACCAGGCTTGAAACCGTAAAGGATGAAGCCTGGCACCAGCCCACCTGGTTGATTTGCTTCGAAGGACGTGCCGAGGGACGTGGCTTAGTGGGTGAAAGGAATGGTTGGACTCGATGATCCAAGATACCTTTTCCAACCTGGTGATTTAGAGTCATAGAACAACCAGGTTGGAAGAGACCCGTCGGATCATCGAGTCCAACCATTCCTATCAAACACTAAACCAAGTCCCTCAGCACCTCATCTACCCATCCCTTAAACACCTCCAGGGAAGGTGAATCGACCACCTCCCTGGGCAGCCTGTTCCAATGCCCAATGACCCTCTGTGTGAAAAACTTCCTCCTAATCTCCAGCCTAAATCTCCCCTGGTGGAGCTTGAGGCCATTCCCTCTTGTCCTGTCCCTTAGGAGAAGAGCCCAGCTCCCTCCTCTCCACAACCTCCTCTCAGGAACTTGTAGAGAGCAATGAGGTCTCCTCTCAGCCTCCTCTTCTCCAGGATAAACAACCCCAGCTCTCTCAGCCGCTCCTCATAGGGTCTGTTCTCCAGCCCCTTCACCAGCTTCGTTGCTCTTCTCTGGACTTGCTCCAGAGCCTCAACATCCTTCTTGTGCTGAGGGGCCCACAACTGAACACAGGATTCAAGGAGCGGCCTCACCAGAGCTGAGTACAGAGGGAGGAGAACCTCCCTGGCCCTGCTGGTCACACCATTTCTGATCCAAGCCAGGATGCCCTTGGCCTTCTTGGCCCCCTGGGCACACTGCTGCCTCATGGTCAGTCGCTGTCGACCAACCCCCCCCCCAGGTCCCTCTCCTCCTGGCAGTTTTCCAGCCAGACTTCTCCCAGTCTGTAGCTCTGCACAGGGTTGTTGTGCCCCAAGTGCAGGACCTGCCATTTGGCCGTGTTAAACCTCATGCCGTTGGACATTGTCCAGCCGTCCAGCCTGTTTAGGTCCCTTTGCAGAGCCTCCCTACCCTCCAAACCACATGCGAGAGTCATAGAATCATGTTTGGATCCTTTAACTCTTCCAGCAGATGCTGAGTTGGGGATCCCGATGGAGATCCCTGAGGAGGAGGAGGAGGTTGCTGCGGAGAACCCGGCAGCACCCGAAACGCCCTTGAAGACCCCAAAAGAGGTGGAGGACCCGAAAGATTCAGGGAACGGTGGGCAGGATCCAGCAGGAGCCGTTCCCGAAGAGCCCAGCAAGGAGTGCAGGACAACCACGGAGGCGGCAGAAGAAGCCACGGAGACGTCCTGCGTGGGCCAGCGCCATTCCACCCGGGAGAAGTTCTACTCCTGCCTGGTGTGCCGGAAGAACTTCCTGCTCAAGATCAACCTCCTGATCCACGAGCGGAGCCACAGCAACCACGTGCCCTACGTCTGCCCCCACTGCAAGCGCAGCTTCATGTCCAAGAAGAAGATGCGGCGCCACCTGCGCCTGCGGGCGAGCAAGGGCTTCTGCCAACCCGCGGAAGGCGAGGAATGTTCCGACGTGACGCCCGGCGCTTTGTCCCAACCCCAGAACAAGGACTGCGGCCCCGTCTGGGACCCCGGCTCCAACCGCTACCCGTTGCCCGCCGAGAAGGTGATGTACACGTGCAAGAAGTGCATGGAGAGGTTCTCCAGCCTGACCTTCCTCATCCTCCACCAGCGCCGGCACAGCAGCCACCACCACCCCATCCTGTGTCCCTGCTGCAACGTGACCTTCACGTGGACCAAGGATTTTGTCCGGCACCACCAGACCTCCACGGGCGGGCGGCCCTACCAGTGCGGCATCTGCCAGAAGACCTACAAGCGCTACTCCCACGTGGTGACGCACGAGAAGATCCACCTGCGGCAGGAGAGGACCTACCCCTGCGAGAACCAGCCGCCCGGAGAGCCCGTCTAACCGCCGGCGCCGAGGTGGGAAAGCAGAACGCGGAGCAGAAAAAAGAAGAAGCCATGAATTGTCCTCCTGGGACATTCTCGGACCTCCTCTCGTGTCCTTGGCCAAGGGCACCAGGGGGTTGGATGAAGGTTGGAGGGTGGGAAGCGTTTCTAAGCTTCTCCCGTGGAGACCTCCAGCTGGGTGGTGGAGGGAGCGGGTGGGCCACGGGGAGCGGGACTGGGTGCTGCTGGGGTGGAAGACTCGGAGAAGCGTTTGGTTTGGAAAGACCTTTGAGATTGTGGAGTCCAACCATCCCTGTCCAAACACTAAACCTCATCCCTGAGTACCACGTCTCCCGGTCTTAGAATCATAGAACAACCAGGTTGGAAGAGACCCACCGGATCCTCGCGTCCAACCGTTCCTATCGAATGTCTTCTAAACCTCTCCAGGGGTGGAGACTCTCCCACTGCCCCGAGAGCCCTTTCTGTGAAGGGATTGTTCCCAATGTCCAACCTGAACCTCCCCTGGAGCAACTGGAGGTTGTTTCCGCTGATCCCGTCCCTTGTTTCTTGGGAGAAGAGACCAGTCCCACCTCACCACAACCTCCTTCCAGGCAGTTGGAGGCAGGGATGAGGTCTCCCCTCAGCCTCCTCTTCTCCAGGTCCCTCACCCACCTTTCCTAACCCCTGTTCTCCAGCTCCGTTCCCTTCTCCAGACGTTCTCCAAGCCCTCGAGTTCCTTCTTGGAGTGAGGGACCCACCCCAGGGTTTGAGGCTGCAGGAGGTTGTTGTGACCCCAGAGCAGGACCCAGCACTTGGCCTGGTTGAACCTCAACCCGTGGATCTCCAGGTCCCTCTTCCCAACACTGTGGGAAACCATCCAAGGCTTTAGTAAGGTCCAGGTCCGCCCCATCCACAGCTTTTTCCTTCAGCCACCTCCTAGAAGATCAGGTTGGATGGGCAGGACCTGCCTTTGATAAACCCCTGATCTCCTGGTTGACCTGCTCCGTGACCTTCCTTGAAACCAAGGTTAGGTAGGACCAGCCTGGAGCTCCCCAGATCCTCTCTCCAGCCTTTCTTCCAAATGGGAATCGCTGGAACCTCTCCAGTCCTCCAGGGCTGCTGGGAGATGGTGGAAAAGGGCTTGGGGAGCACCTCCCACCAGCTCCCTCAGGCCTTTGGGTGGATCCCATCCGGTCCCGAAGACTTGGGAATGTCCAGTTGGCCGAGTAGGTCTTGAATCATGGATATTCTTGGATCATGAGAGCTCAGTTCTGCTCCTTGTCCGTGTATCCTGACCCTACAGGGAACAACTGGCCCTCCTCCTGCTGGGATGGGAGACCAGGAATGTCCTTGAGGTTCTCCTGATGGGATAGGGGGTTCCAAGGATGCTGGGGAGATCCTCCTGGTGGGATGGGGGACACCAGGAATGTCCTTGAGGTTCTCCTGGTGGGATGTGGGGCACCAGGGGGTTGGTGGGCTGGAACACCAGGCAGGAGCCGTGGTCCTGGAATGAAGATGGGGATGAAGATAGGATAGGATTGGGGTTGGAATGGGGTGAGGTGGAGATAGGGATAGGAACTAAATGGGATGGGGTGAAGGTGGAGATAGGGACGGGGAAGGGATGGAAATGGGATTAGAGCTGGGGCTGGGGAAGCAGATGGGGATGAAATTAGGGATGGGGCTGGGAAGGAGATGGGGATGAAATTGGGGGTAAGGCTGGGATGGGGAGGAGGTGGGATGGAGATGGGATTGGGGCTGGAGATGGGACTAGATGGGATGGAGAAGGAGATAGGGATGAGGAAGGGATTGGGACTGGAGACGGAGCTGAGAAGATATGGATGGGTTGGGGGTGGAGATGGGGATGGGGGTGGAGATGGGAACGGTGGAGGAGATGGGGATGCAATTGGGGATTGGGATGAAATTAGGGATGGGGATGAGGGTAGAGGTGGAGTTGGAACTGGGGATGAAACTAGGGATGGAGATGGGGATGGAGGTGGGGATGGGGCTAGAGATGGGGATGAAATTGGGGATTGGGATGAAACTGGGGAAGGAGATGGGATTGGGGATGGAGATGGGATTGGGGATGGAACTGGGGATAAATCTAGGGATGGGGATGAGGGTGGAGATGGGAATGGAATTGGGGATAAATCTAGGGATGGAGATGGGTTTAGAATTGGGGATAAATCTAGGGATGGAGATGGGAATGACGGTCAAGATGGGGATGAGGGTGGAGATGGGATTGGGGCTGAGATGAAGATATGGATGGAGGTGGGGATGGGATTAGGGCTGGAGATGGGAACGGGGAGGGAGGTGGAGACAGGGATGGGAATGGGGTTAGAGATGGGAACACAGACGGAGATGGGAATGGAGGTGGGGATGGGGCTAGAGATAGAGATGGTGAAGGAGATGGGGATGGGATTGGGGATTGGGATGAAATTAGGGATGGAGATGGGGAAGGAGATGGTAGTGGGGATGGTGATGGATGGAGACGGGATTGGGGATGGGGATGGAATTGGGGATAAATCTAGGGCTGGAGATGGGGATAGAATTGGGGATAAATCTAGGGCTGGGAATGGAATTGGGGATAAATCTGGGGCTGGAGATGGGGATGAGGGTGGAGATGGAGATGGGATTGGGGCTGGAGATGGGGATAGAGGTGGAGATGGGGATGGGATTGAGGCTGGAGATGGGAACAGGGCTGAGATGGGGATGGAGGTGGAGACAGGGACGGGAATGGGGTTAAGAGATGGGAACACAGACTGAGATGGTGAAGGAGATGGGGATGAAATTGGGGATTGGGATGAAATTAGGGATGGAGATGGGGATGAGATGAAGATACTGGTGGGATGGGGCTAAAGATGGATATGGGGATGAAATTGGGGATTGGGATGAAATTAGGAATGGAGATGGGGCTGAGATGAAGATATGGATGGGATGGGGCTAGAGATGGAGATGGTGAAGGAGATGGGGATGAAATTGGGGATTGGGATGAAATTAGGGCTGGAGATGGGGAAGGAGGTGGGATTGGGGATGGAATTGGGGATAAATCTAGGGATGGAGATGGGATTGGGGCTGGATGGGGATGAGGGTGGAGATGGGGACAGAATTGGGGATAAATCTAGGGATGGAGATGGGAATGACGGTCGAGATGGGGATGAGGGTGGAGATGGAGATGGGATTGGGGCTGGAGATGGGGCTGAGATGAAGATATGGATGGGATGGGGATGGAGGTGGGGATGGGGCTAGAGATGGGGATGAAATTGGGGATTGGGATGAAACTGGGGAAGGAGATGGGATTGGGGATGGGGATGGAACTGGGGATAAATCTAGGGATGGGGATGAGGGTGGAGATGGGGATGGAATTGGGGATAAATCTAGGGATGGAGATGGGGTTAGAATTGGGGATAAATCTAGGGATGGAGATGGGAATGACGGTCAAGATGGGGATGAGGGTGGAGATGGAGATGGGATTGGGGCTGAGATGAAGATATGGATGGAGGTGGGGATGGGATTAGGGCTGGAGATGGGAACGGGGAGGGAGGTGGAGACAGGGATGGGAATGGGGTTAGAGATGGGAACACAGACGGAGATGGGAATGGAGGTGGGGATGGGGCTAGAGATGGTGAAGGAGATGGGGATGGGATTGGGGATTGGGATGAAATTAGGGATGGAGATGGGGAAGGAGATGGTAGTGGGGATGGTGATGGATGGAGACGGGATTGGGGATGGGGATGGAATTGGGGATAAATCTAGGGCTGGAGATGGGGATAGAATTGGGGATAAATCTAGGGCTGGGAATGGAATTGGGGATAAATCTGGGGCTGGAGATGGGGATGAGGGTGGAGATGGAGATGGGATTGGGGCTGGAGATGGGGATAGAGGTGGAGATGGGGATGGGATTGAGGCTGGAGATGGGAACAGGGCTGAGATGGGGATGGAGGTGGAGACAGGGACGGGAATGGGGTTAAGAGATGGGAACACAGACTGAGATGGTGAAGGAGATGGGGATGAAATTGGGGATTGGGATGAAATTAGGGATGGAGATGGGGCTGAGATGAAGATACTGGTGGGATGGGGATGGAGGTGGAGATGGGGATGAAATTGGGGATTGGGATGAAATTAGGGATGGAGATGGGGCTGAGATGAAGATATGGATGGGATGGGGCTAGAGATGAAGATGGTGAAGGAGATGGGGATGAAATTGGGGATTGGGATGAAATTAGGGCTGGAGATGGGGAAGGAGGTGGGATTGGGGATGGAATTGGGGATAAATCTAGGGATGGAGATGGGATTGGGGCTGGATGGGGATGAGGGTGGAGATGGGGACAGAATTGGGGATAAATCTA
Source organism: Coccyzus lansbergi (assembly GCA_033558105.1). Classification (NCBI taxonomy): domain Eukaryota; kingdom Metazoa; phylum Chordata; class Aves; order Cuculiformes; family Coccyzidae; genus Coccyzus; species Coccyzus lansbergi. Next base: position 654 of record JAUMJK010001986.1, on the reverse strand, counting down.
GGGATGGAGATGGGAATGACGGTCGAGATGGGGATGAGGGTGGAGATGGAGATGGGATTGGGGCTGGAGATGGGGCTGAGATGAAGATATGGGTGGGATGGGGATGGAGGTGGGGATGGGATTAGGGCTGGAGATGGGAACGGGGCTGAGATGGGGATGGAGGTGGAGACAGGGGTTAGAGATGGGAACACAGACGGAGATGGGGATGGGGCTAAAGATGGATATGGTGAAGGAGATGGGGATGAAATTGGGGATTGGGATGAAATTAGGGCTGGGGATGGGGAAGGAGGTGGAGATGGTGAAGGAGATGGGGATGAAATTAGGGCTGGAGATGGGGAAGGAGGTGGAGATGGTGAAGGAGATGGGGATGAAATTAGGGCTGGAGATGGGGAAGGAGGTGGAGATGGGGATGAAATTAGGGCTGGAGATGGGGAAGGAGGTGGAGATGGTGAAGGGGATGGGGATGAAATTAGGGCTGGAGATGGGGAAGGAGGTGGGATTGGGGATGGAATTGGGGATAAATCTGGGGCTGGAGATGGGGATGAGGGTGGAGATGGGGCTGAGATGGGGATGGAGGTGGAGACAGGGATGGGAATGGGGTCAGAGATGGGAGCACAGACAGAGACTGTGAAGGAGATGGACGGGGATGAAACC
>JAUMJK010001985.1:17500-73867 GCA_033558105.1 Coccyzus lansbergi | reverse complement strand
GGTCAGGGTGGGAGATGGGGGTCTGGGGGCATCAGGGTGGGGGTCAGGGCAGGAGAAGGGGGTCTGGGGGCATCAGGGTGGGGGTCACGGTGGGAGATGGGGGTCTGGGGGCATCGGGATGGGGGTCAGGGCAGGAGATGGGGGTCTGGGGGCATCAGGATGGGGGTCAGGGTGGGAGATGGGGGTCTGGGGGCATTGAGATGAGGGTCAGGGCAGGAGATAGGGGTCTGGGGGCACTGGGATGTGGGTCAGGGCAGGAGATGTGGGTCTGGGGGCATCAGGTTAGGGGTCAGGGTGGGATATCGGCGTCTGGAAGCATCAGGATGTGGGTCAGGGCAGGAGAAGGGGGTCTGGGGGCATCGGGGTGGGAGATAGGGGTCTGGGGGCATCAGGATGGGGGTCAGGACAGGACATGGGGGTCAGGGTGGGATATTGGGGTCTGGGGGCATCGGAATAGGGGCCAGGGTGGGATATTGGGGTCAGGGGATATCGGGATAGGGGTCAGGGCAGGAGATGTGGGTCTGGGGGCATCAGGATGGGGTCAGGGTGGGATATTGGCGTCTGGAAGCATCAGGATGTGGGTCAGGGCAGGAGAAGAGGGTCTGGGAGCATCAGGGTGGGGGTCAAGGTGGGAGATGTGGGTCTGGGGGCATTGGGATGGGGTCAGGGTGGGATATTGGGTCTGAGAGCATTGGGATCGGGGTCAGGGCAGGAGATGGGGTCTGAGGGCATCAGGATAGGGGTCAGGGCAGGAGATGTGGGTCTGGGGGCATCAGGGTGGGGGTCAGGGTGGGAGATGGGGGTCTGGGGGCATCAGGATGAGGTCTGGGGGCACCGGGATAGGGGTCAGGGCAGGACATGAGGGTCTGGGGGCATCGGGATGAGGGTCAGGGCTGGAGATGGGGGTCTGGAGGCATCAGGATGGGGGTCAGGGTGGGATATTGGGGTCAGGGTGAGATATTGGGGTCTGGGGGCATTGGGATGGGGATCAGGGTGGGAGATAGGGGTCTGGGGGCATCGGGATGTGGGTCAGGGCAGGAGAAGGGGGTCTGGGGGCATCAGGATGGGGGTCAGGGTGGGAGATAGGGGTCTGGGGGCATCGGGATGGGGGTCAGGGCAGGACATGGGGGTCAGGGTGGGATATTGGGGTCTGGGGGCATCAGGATGGGGGTCAGGGTGGGATACTGTGGCCAGGGTGGGATATTGGGGTCTGGGGGCATTGGGATGGGGGTCAGGGCAGGAGACGTGGGTCTGGGGGCATCAGGATGGGGTCAGGGTGGGATATTGGCGTCTGGAAGCATCAGGATGTGGGTCAGGGCAGGAGAAGGGGGTCTGGGGGCATCGGGATGGGGGTCAGGGCAGGAGATGGGGGTCTGGGGGCATCAGGGTGGGGGTCAGGGTGGGAGATGGGGGTCTGGGGGCATCGGGATGGGAGTCAGGGCAGGAGATGGGGGTCTGGGGGCATCAGGATGGGGGTCAGGGTGGGAGATAGGGGTTTGGGGGCATCAGGATGGGGGTCAGGGTGGGAGATGGGGTTCTGGGGGCATCAGGATGGGGTCTGGGGGCACCGGGATAGGGGTCAGGGCAGGACATGAGAGTCTGGGGGCATTGGGATGAGGGTCAGGGCAGGAGATGGGGGTCTGGAGGCATCAGGATGGGGGTCAGGGTGGGAGATGGGGGTCTGGAGGCATCAGGATGGGGGTCAGGGTGGGATATTGGGGTCAGGGTGGGATATTGGGGTCTGAGGGCATTGGGATGGGGGTCAGGGTGGGAGATGGGGGTCTGGGGGCATCAGGATGGGGGTCAGGGCAGGAGATGGGGGTCTGGGGGCATCAGGATTGGGGTCACGGTGGGAGATGAGGGTCTAGGGGCATCAGGGTGGGGGTCAGGGTGGGAGATGGGGGTCTGGGGGCATCAGGATGGGGGTCAGGGTGGGAGATGGGGGTCTGGGGGCATCAGGATGGGGGTCAGGGTGGGATACTGGGGTCAGGGTGGGATACTGGGGTCAGGGTGGGATATTGGGGTCTGAGGGCATTGGGATGGGGGTCAGGGCAGGAGATAAGGGTCTGGGGGCACTGGGATAGGGGTCAGGGCAGGAGATGTGGGTCTGGGGGCATCAGGTTAGGGGTCAGGGTGGGATATCGGTGTCTGGAAGCATCAGTATGTGGGTCAGGGCAGGAGAAGGGGGTCTGGGGGCATCGGGATGGGGGTCAGGGTGGGAGATAGGGGTCTGGGGGCATCGGGATAGGGGTCAGGGTGGGATATTGGCGTCTGGAAGCATCAGGATGAGGGTCAGGGCAGGAGAAGAGGGTCTGGGGGCATCAGGGTGGGGGTCAGGGCAGGAGATGGGGGTCTGGGGGCATCAGGATGTGGGTCAGGGCAGGAGATGGGGGTCTGGGGGCACCGGGATAGGGGTCAGGGTGGGATATCGGTGTCTGGAAGCATCAGTATGTGGGTCAGGGCAGGAGAAGGGGGTCTGGGGGCATCGGAATAGGGGCCAGGGTGGGAGATGGGGGTCAGGGGGCATCAGGATCGGGGTCAGGGCAGGACATGGGGGTCAGGGTGGGATATTGGGGTCTGGGGGCATCAGGATGGGGGTCAGGGTGGGATACTGTGGCCAGGGTGGGATATTGGGGTCTGGGGGCATCGGGATAGGGGTCAGGGCAGGAGACGTGGGTCTGGGGGCATCAGGATGGGGTCAGGGTGGGATATTGGCGTCTGGAAGCATCAGGATGTGGGTCAGGGCAGGAGAAGAGGGTCTGGGAGCATCGGGATGGGGGTCAGGGCAGGAGACGTGGGTCTGGGGGCATCAGGATGGGGTCAGGGTGGGATATTGGCGTCTGGAAGCATCAGGATGTGGGTCAGGGCAGGAGAAGGGGGTCTGGGGGCATCGGGATGGGGGTCAGGGCAGGAGAAGGGGGTCTGGGGGCATCAGGATGGGGGTCAGGGCAGGAGATGGGGGTCTGGGGGCATCAGGATGGGGTCTGGGGGCACCAGGATAGGGGTCAGGGTGGGATATTGGGGTCTGGGGGCATCGGGATGGAGGTCAAGGCAGGACATGGGTGTCCAAGAGCATCAGGCTAAGATCAAATTGAATGGACCGTGATCCAAGGAGAGCTTGGGTTGCAATTCCAAGGCCCTGGGGTCCCCGACCCCCCTTGTCCCCCTCTCTCCTCAGCAGCTCCACGATGCTGCGGGTGCTGCTCCCCTCTCGCTGCCGCCACCACCACCTCCTCCTGTCGGCCTCTCGGGCCTCCCGGCACGGGCCGGTGACATCGAGCAGTCCCCGACGTGGGCTGGTGACATCGAGCGGGTCCCACCGCCTGCCGTTTCGGCACCGCTTGGCGGTGGTGGCGGCGGCGAGCGCGGTGGCAGGCGCCACGTGGCTCTGCCTGCGGGAGGAGAAGGCGCGGAGGGCGTGGGAGCGTCGCCGAGCGGACCTCGAGGCCCTTTCCTTAGGCGCCGGCGACTTCCAGCTGGTTGACCAACACGGGCGACCTCGCTCCTTACGGGATTTCCGCGGCGCGTGGGTCCTCCTCTACTTCGGCTTCACCCACTGCCCCGACATCTGCCCCGAGGAGCTGGAGAAGCTGAGCCGAGCGGTGGAGGAGCTGGAGAAGGAGCCGGAGCTGCCGCCGCTGCAGCCGCTCTTCATCACGGTGGATCCGGCGCGGGACGACGCGGCCGCCTTGGAGCGCTATCTCCGCGACTTCCACCCGCGGATGGTGGGCTTGACCGGGGAGGCCGAGGCCGTGCGGGAGGCCGGGAGAGCCTTCCGGGTTTACTCCAGCGCGGGGCCGAGGGATGAGGAAGGTGACTACGTGGTGGATCATAGCGTCATGCTCTACCTGTTGGCGCCCGACGGGCTCCTCCAGGACTACTACGGGCGCAACAAGAGCCACCAGCAGGTCGCCCACAGCGTCCGGCGACACATGCGTGACTACCGACCCCAGAAATAAACACTTCCATCCCCAGGTCCTCTCCAGGTCCCTTCCCGAAGCCACATTGGCCACCAAGAGCTCCAGGTCTGTTCCTGGATCCTCCTAAGTCCCCCAGGTCCCTCTCCAGATCCTCTCCAGGTCCATTCCCAAAGCCCCAATGGCCACCAAGAGCTCCAGCTCCATCCTCAGGTCCTCTCCAGGTCCCTTCCCAGAGCCACAATGGCCACCAAGAGCTCCAGCTCCAGCTCCTGGCTCCTCCTCAGTTCCCCAGATCCATCCCCAGATCCTCTCCAGGTCCATTCCCAGAGCCACAATAGCCACCAAGAGCTCCATCTCCATCCCTGGATCCTCTCCAGGTCCATTCCCAGAGCCACAACGGCCACTAAGAGCTCCAGCTCCATTCCTGGATCCTCTGAGACCCACTGGTCCATCCCCAGACCCTCCTCAGGTCCATTCTCAGAGCCACAAAGGCCACCAAGAGCTCCAGCTCCATTCCTGGATCCTCCTCAGTTCCCCAGATCCATCTCCAGATCATCTCCAGGTCCATTCCCAGAGCCCCAATGGCCACCAAGAGCTCCAGCTCCATTCCTGGATCCTCTGAGACCCCCAGATCCATCCCCAGATCTTCCTCAGGTCCCTTCCCAGCTCTCCACCAGCCACCAACAGCTCCAGCTCCATCCCTGGATCCTCACCAGGTCACTTCCCAGAGCCACAATGGCCACTAAGAGCTCCAGCTCCACTCCTGGATCCTCCTCAGTTCCCCAGATCCATCCCCAGATCCTCTCCAGGTGCATTCCCAGATCCCCAGGAGCCACCAAGAGCTCCAGCTCCATCCTCAGGTCCTCTCCAGGTCCATTCCCAGAGCCACAATGGCCACCAAGAGCTCCAGGTTGGTTCCTGGATCCTCCTCAGTCCCCCAGGTCCCTCTCCAGATCCTCTCCAGGTCCATTCCCAAAGCCACAATAGCCACCAAGAGCTCCAGCTCCATCCTCAGATCCTCTCCAGGTCCATTCCCAGAGCCACAATGGCCACCAAGAGCTCCAGGTTGGTTCCTGGATCCTCTGAGACCCACTGGTCCATCCCCAGACCCTCCTCAGGTCCATTCTCAGAGCCACATTGGCCACCAAGAGCTCCACCTCCATTCCTGGATCCTCCTCAGTTCCCCAGATCCATCTCCAGATCTTCTTCAGGTCCATTCCCAGAGCCACAATGGCCACCAAGAGCTCCAGCTCCATTCCTGGATCCTCTGAGACCCCCAGATCCATCCCCAGATCTTCCTCAGGTCCCTTCCCAGCTCTCCACCAGCCACCAACAGCTCCAGCTCCATCCCTGGATCCTCACCAGGTCCATTCCCAGAGCCACAATGGCCACCAAGAGCTCCAGCTCCACTCCTGGATCCTCCTCAGTCACCCAGATCCATCCCCAGATCCTCTCCAGGTCCATTCCCAGATCCCCAGGAGCCACCAACAGCTCCAGCTCCATCCCTGGATCCTCACCAGGTCCATTCCCAGAGCCACAATGGCCACTAAGAGCTCCAGCTCCACTCCTGGATCCTCCTCAGTCCTCCAGATCCATCCCCAGATCCTCCTCAGGTCCATTCCCAGATCCCCAGGAGCCACCAAGAGCTCCAGCTCCATCCTCAGGTCCTCTCCAGGTCCATTCCCAGAGCCACAATGGCCACTAAGAGCTCCAGCTCCATTCCTGGATCCTCTGAGACCCACTGGTCCATCCCCAGACCCTCCTCAGGTCCATTCTCAGAGCCACAAAGGCCACCAAGAGCTCCAGCTCCATCCTCAGATCCTCTCCAGGTCCATTCCCAGAGCCCCAATGGCCACCAAGAGCTCCAGCTCCATTCCTGGATCCTCCTCAGTTCCCCAGATCCATCTCCAGATCTTCTTCAGGTCCATTCCCAGAGCCACAATGGCCACCAAGAGCTCCAGCTCCATCCTCAGATCCTCTCCAGGTCCATTCCCAGAGCCACAATGGCCACCAAGAGCTCCAGGTTGGTTCCTGGATCCTCTGAGACCCACTGGTCCATCCCCAGACCCTCCTCAGGTCCATCCCCAGAGCCACAATGGCCACCAAGAGCTCCAGCTCCATTCCTGGATCCTCCTCAGTCACCCAGATCCATCCCCAGATCCTCTCCAGGTCCATTCCCAGAGCCCCAATGGCCACCAAGAGCTCCAGCTCCATCCTCAGGTCCTCTCCAGGTCCATTCCCGAAGCCACATTGGCCACCAAGAGCTCCAGGTCTGTTCCTGGATCCTCCTCAGTCCCTCAGGTCCATCCCCAGATCCTCTCCAGGTCCCTTCCCAGAGCCACAATGGCCACCAAGAGCTCCAGCTCCATCCTCAGGTCCTCTCCAGGTCCCTTCCCAGAGCCACAATGGCCACTAAGAGCTCCAGCTCCACTCCTGGATCCTCCTCAGTTCCCCAGATCCTCTCCAGGTCCATTCCCAGATCCCCAGGAGCCACCAAGAGCTCCAGCTCCATCCTCAGGTCCTCTCCAGGTCCCTTCCCAGAGCCACATTGGCCACCAAGAGCTCCAGGTTGGTTCCTGGATCCTCCTCAGTCCCCCAGGTCCCTCTCCAGATCCTCTCCAGGTCCATTCCCAAAGCCCCAATGGCCACCAAGAGCTCCAGCTCCATCCTCAGATCCTCTCCAGGTCCCTTCCCAGAGCCACAATGGCCACCAAGAGCTCCAGGTTGGTTCCTGGATCCTCTGAGACCCACTGGTCCATCCCTAGATCCTCCTCAGGTCCCTTCCCAGATCCCCACCAGCCACCAAGAGCTCCAGCTCCATCCCCAGAGCCACAATGGCCACCAAGAGCTCCAGCTCCATCCTCAGATCCTCTCCAGGTCCCTTCCCAGGTCCCCACCAGCCACCAAGAGCTCCAGCTCCATCCTCAGATCCTCTCCAGGTCCATTCCCAGAGCCACAATGACCACCAAGAGCTCTAGTTCCATTCCTGGATCCTCCTCAGTCCTCCAGATCCATCCCCAGATCCTCTCCAGGTGCATTCCCAGATCCCCAGGAGCCACCAAGAGCTCCAGCTCCATCCTCAGGTCCTCACCAGGTCCCTTCCCAGAGCCACAATGGCCACCAAGAGCTCCAGGTTGGTTCCTGGATCCTCTGAGACCCACTGGTCCATCCCCAGACCCTCCTCAGGTCCATTCTCAGAGCCACAAAGGCCACCAAGAGCTCCAGCTCCATTCCTGGATCCTCCTCAGTCCCCCAGGTCCCTCTCCAGATCATCTCCAGGTGCATTCCCAGAGCCACGATGGCCACTAAGAGCTCCAGCTCCATCCTCAGATCCTCTCCAGGTCCATTCCCAGAGCCACAATGGCCACCAAGAGCTCCAGGTTGGTTCCTGGATCCTCTGAGACCCACTGGTCCATCCCCAGATCCTCCTCAGGTCCATTCTCAGAGCCACAAAGGCCACCAAGAGCTCCATTCTCAGAGCCACAAAGGCCACCAAGAGCTCCAGCTCCATTCCTGGATCCTCCTCAGTTCCCCAGATCCATCTCCAGATCCTCTCCAGGTCCATTCCCAGAGCCCCAATGGCAACCAAGAGCTCCATCTCCATCCTCAGATCCTCTCCAGGTCCATTCCCAGAGCCACAATGACCACCAAGAGCTCCAGGTTGGTTCCTGGATCCTCTGAGACCCACTGGTCCATCCCCAGACCCTCCTCAGGTCCATCCCCAGAGCCACAATGGCCACCAAGAGCTCCAGCTCCATTCCTGGATCCTCCTCAGTCACCCAGATCCATCGCCAGATCCTCTCCAGGTCCATTCCCAGAGCCACGATGGCCACCAAGAGCTCCAGCTCCATCCTCAGGTCCTCTCCAGGTCCATTCCCAGAGCCACAATGGCCACCAAGAGCTCCAGCTCCATCCCTGGATCCTCTCCAGGTCCATTCCCAGAGCCACAATGGCCACCAAGAGCTCCAGTTCCATTCCTGGATCCTCCTCAGTCACACAGATCCATCCCCAGATCCTCTCCAGGTCCATTCCCAGATCCCCAGGAGCCACCAAGAGCTCCAGCTCCATCCTCAGATCCTCTCCAGGTCCCTTCCCAGAGCCACAATGGCCACCAAGAGCTCCAGCTCCATTCCTGGATCCCTAAGACCCACAGGTCCATCCCCAGATCCTCTCCAGGTCCCTTCCCAGAGCCACAATGGCCACCAAGAGCTCCAGCTCCACTCCAGGCTCCTCCTCACCCCCTGGGAACCTCCTCCAAGCACGAAGAGATCCCACTCCCGCCAAGGTCAACCCCGTAGAGGAACCAGATGCCTTCTCCTCGCCCGAGGCAGCCGAATCTTTGCCAAAAGGGGGTTTTATTCCGACGGTTTCGGTGCCGCGTGAGAGGTGGACGAGGGTTGGAAGGTGTGGAAACGATCTCGAGGCTGCTCCCGCGTCAGCAGCCGCAGCCGCACGGTGTCCACGGCCTCCTCCAGGCCTGGCGCCTGCGCCAGCTCCACCACATAGTCGTTGGCCTGGAGAGAAGGCAAAGAAGGGCTTGGGGTTCCTCACAGAATCACCAGGTTGGAAGAGACCCACCGGATCATGGAGTCCAACCATTCCCATCAAGCACTAACCCATGGCCCTCAGCACCTCGGCCACCTTAAACCCCAACGGGGAAGGGGAGTCAACCCCCTCCCTGGGCCTGAAAAGCCTTATGGTGAAGAAGATCCTCCTGATGTCCATCCTGAGCCTCCCCTGGTGGAGCTTGAGGTTGTTCCACCTCATTTTGTCCCTTGGGAGAAGAGCCCAGAGCTCCCTCCTCTCCACAACCTCCTCTCAGGGAGTCGAAGAGAGCAAGGAGGTCTCCCCTCAGCCTCCTCTTCTCCACGAGAAACACCCCCAGGGCCCTCAGCCTTCTTCTCCACACCCTTCCCCAGCTTCATTCCCCTTCTCCAGACGTTCTCCAGCCCCTCAAGGTCTTTCTTGGAGTGAAGGAGCCAGCACTGAGCCCAGGATTGGAGGTTGGGTCTCCCCAGAGGGAGAAGAACCTCCCTGGCCCTGCTGGCCGCACCGGCTCTCATCCAAGCCAAGCTGCCCTTGGCCTTCTTGGCCACCTGGACTCCTCCTGCTGCCTCCTCTTCACCCAACCCCCCCCAGCTCCTTCTCCTCCAGCCACTTTCCAGCCAGACTTCTCCTTAGGCTGGAGCTGCTCAGGGTTGTTGTGCCCCAAGGGCAGGATCTGCCCTTTGGGCCTCGTTAACCCTCATCCCGTTGGTCTCAGCCCATGGATCCAACCTCTTCCGATCCCTTTGGAGACCCTCAAACCCCTCCAGCTCCCACCCAGCTCAGTGTCATCTCCAAACTGGCTCAGGGAGCCCTCGATGCCTTCATCCAGGTCAGTGATGAAGACCTTGAGCAGGACCCAGCGCTGAGCCCTGGGGACACCGCTCGGAGCCTCCGGCTGGAGTTCACTCCATCTCCCACCACTCAAAGGTGGGACTGAACCCCCAAATCGAAGCCCCCCCCCCAAGCTCTCACCAGCTGGAGCGAGGCCAGCATGTAGCGGCAGACCTCGAACGGGGCTTTTCCGGCCACCAGGGAGGCAAACGATTGCCACCGGCCCAGCCCCGCGCAGGCCCCAACCACCCTCTGGCCGTAGGCGTGGATGTCGAAGGCCTCGCGCTGCTCCTGGGGGGACGGAAAAAGGGGGGGGTCAGTGGGGCAGGGAGTGCTGAGACCCCTCGTTGCCACATGTGCTGGCTCCTTGGGCACCAAATCCTCCATCTTTGGCACCAAATCCTCCATCTCTGTCTCCAAATCCTCTATATTTGCCTTCAAATCCTCCATCTTTGCCTTCAAATCCTCCATCTTTGCCTTCAAATCCTTCATTTTGTCCCAAAATCCTCCATCTTCCTCCCCGAATCCTCCATCTTCCTCCCCAAATCCTCCATTTTGTCCCCAAATGCTCCGTCTTCCTCCCCAAATCCTCCATCTTCCTCCCCGAATCCTCCATTTTGTCCCCAAATGCTCTGTCTTTGCCCCCAAATCCTCCATCTTCCTCCCCAAATACATCTTCATCCTCAAATCCTCCGTCTTCCTCCCCAAATCCTTCATCTTTGCCCCCAAATCCTCCATCATCGTCCCCAAATCCATCTTCATCCTCGAATCCTCCATCTTCGCCCCCAAATCCTCCCTGTTCGCCCCCAAATCCTCCATTTTGTCCCCTGAATCCTCCATCTTCCTCCCCAAATCCTCCATCTTCCTCCCCAAATCCTCCGTCTTTGCCCTCAAATCCTCCGTCTTTGCCCTCAAATCCTCCGTCTTGCTCCCCAAATCCCTCTTCACCCCTGAATCCGCCGTCTTCCTCCCCAAATCCTCCATCTTCCTCCCCAAATCCTCCATCTTCCTCCCCAAATCCTCCATCTTCATCCTCAAATACTCCATTTTGTCCCCAAATCCTCCATCTTCCTCCCCAAATCCTCCATCTTCCTCCTCGAATCCATCTTCATCCCCAAATCCTCCATCTTTGTCCCCAAATCCTCCATCTTTGCCTTCAAATCCTCCATCTTCCTCCCCAAATCCTTCATCTTCCTCCCCAAATCCTCCATCTTCCTCCTTGAATCCATCTTCATCCACAAATCCTCCATCTTCGTCCCCAAATCCTCCATCTTCCTCCCCAAATCCTCCATCTTTCTCCCCAAATCCTCCTTCTCGCCCCAAATCCTCCATCTACCTCCCCAAATTCTCCATCTTTGCCTTCAAATCCTCCATTTTGTCTCCAAATTCTACATCTTCCTCCTCGAATCCATCTTCATCCACAAATCCTCCATCTTCGTCCCCGAATCCTCCATCTTCCTCCCCGAATCCATCATTTTCGCCCCCAAATCCATCATCTTTGCCCCCAAATCCTCCATCTTCCTCCCCAAATCCTCCATTTTGTCTCCAAATCCTCCATTTTGTCCCCGAAATCCTCCGTCTTTGCCCCGAATCCATCTTCATCCTCAAATCCTCCATCTTCCTCCTCAAATCCTCCATCTTCCTCCTCAAATCCTCCATCTTCCTCCCCGAATCCTCCATCTTCCTCCCCGAATCCTCCATCTTCCTCCCCGAATCCTCCATCTTCCTCCCCGAATCCTCCATCTTCCTCCCCGAATCCTCCATCTTCCTCCCCGAATCCTCCATCTTTGCTTTCAAACCCTCCATTTTGTCCCCAAATCCTCCATCTTCCTCCTCAAATCCTCCGTCTTCCTCCCCAAATCTTCCGTCTTCCTCCCCAAATCCACCTTCATCCCTAAATCCTCCATCTTTGCCTTCAAACCCTCCATCTTCATCCTCAAATCCTCCATCTTCCTCCCCAAATCCTCCATCTTCTTCTCCAAATCCTCCATCTTCTTCCCCAAATCCTCCATCTTTGCCTTCAAACCCTCCATTTTGTCCCCAAATCCTCCATCTTCATCCTCAAATCCTCCATCTTCCTCCCCAAATCCTCCATCTTCCTCCCCAAATCCTCCATCTTCATCCTCAAATCCTCCATCTTCCTCCTCAAATCATCCATCTTTCTCCCCAAATCCTCCATCTTCCTCCCCAAATTCTCCATCTTTGCCTTCAAATCCTCCATTTTGTCTCCAAATTCTCCATCTTCCTCCTTGAATCCATCTTCATCCACAAATCCTCCATCTTCATCCACAAATCCTCCATCTTCGTCCCCAAATCCTCCATCTTCCTCCCCAAATCCATCATTTTCACCCCCAAATCCATCATCTTTGCCCCCAAATCCTCCATCTTCCTCCCCAAATCCTCCATTTTGTCTCCAAATCCTCCATTTTGTCCCCGAAATCCTCCGTCTTTGCCCCGAATCCATCTTCATCCTCAAATCCTCCATCTTCCTCCTCAAATCCTCCATCTTCCTCCCCAAATCCTCCATCTTCCTCCCCGAATCCTCCATCTTCCTCCCCGAATCCTCCATCTTCCTCCCCGAATCCTCCATCTTCCTCCCCGAATCCTCCATCTTCCTCCCCGAATCCTCCATCTTCCTCCCCGAATCCTCCATCTTCCTCCCCGAATCCTCCATCTTTGCCTTCAAACCCTCCATTTTGTCCCCAAATCCTCCATCTTCCTCCTCAAATCCTCCGTATTCCTCCCCAAATCTTCCGTCTTCCTCCCCAAATCCACCTTCATCCCCAAATCCTCCATCTTCATCCTCAAATCCTCCATCTTTGCCTTCAAACCCTCCATCTTCATCCTCAAACCCTCCATCTTCCTCCCCAAATCCTCCATCTTCCTCCCCAAATCCTCCGTCTTTGCCCTCAAATCCTCCGTCTTTGCCCTCAAATCCTCCGTCTTCCTCCCCAAATCCTCCGTCTTTGCCCTCAAATACTCCATTTTGTCCCCAAATCCTCCATCTTCCTCCCCAAATCCTTCATCTTCGCCCCCAAATCCTCCATCTTTGTCTCCAAATCCTCCATTTTGTCCCAAAATCCTCCATCTTTGTCCCCGAATCCTCCATCTTTGCCCCCAAATCCTCCATCTTCCTCCCCAAATCCTCCATCTTCCTCCCCGAATCCTCCATCTTCCTCCTCAAATCCTCCATCTTCCTCCCCAAATCCATCTTCATCCTCAAATCCTCTGTCTTTGCCCTCAAATCCTCCGTCTTGCTCCTCAAATCCTCCGTCTTGCTCCCCAAATCCTCCGTCTTGCTCCCCAAATCCTCCATCTTTCTCCCCAAATCCTCCTTCTCGCCCCAAATCCTCCATCTTCCTCCCCAAATTCTCCATCTTTGCCTTCAAACCCTCCATTTTGTCTCCAAATCCTCCGTCTTGCTCCCCAAATCCTCCATCTTCCTCCCCAAATCCTCCATCTTTCTCCCCAAATCCTCCTTCTCGCCCCAAATCCTCCGTCTTCCTCCCCAAATCCTCCATTTTGTCCCCAAATCCTCCACCTTGGCCCCCAAATCCTCCGTCTTCGCCCCCAAATCCTCCGTCTTCGCCCCCAAATCCTCCGTCTTCGCCCCCAAAGCCCCCTTGCACCCTGAGATCCTGCCTGCTGCTCGAGGAGGGGCCGGATCCTGTCCTCCCAGCGCTGCAGCCGCTGCGACAGCTCCGTCTCCCGAGCGTATTTCTGCGACTCCGCCATGAACAGCTCCTGCGGGAGAGAGAGAGAGAGAGAGAGAGAGAGAAAAAGGGGGGTGAGGGGAGCGCCCCAAAACCTCAACCCCGAATCCTGAACCCTGCTCCCCGAGTCCTGAACCCCAAGTCCTGAACCCCCAGTCCTGCACCTTGAATCCTGCTCCCCCAATCCTGAATCCTGAGTCCTGCTCCGTGAATCCTGCTCCCCCAATCCTGAACCCCGAATCCTGCACCCCCAATCCTGAACCCCGAATCCTGCTCCGTGAATCCTGCTCCCCCAATCCTGAACCCCAAATCCTGAACCTTGAATCTTGCTCCCTGAATTCTGCAGCCCAGATCCTGCGCTCCGAGTCCCGCACCCCGAATCCCGCTCCCTGAATCCTGAACCCCAAATCCTGAACTCTGAATCCTGCCCCCCCCCAATCCTGCTCCCCAAGTCCTGAATCTAGAATCCTGCTCCCTGAGTCCTGCACCCCCAATCCTGAACCCTGAATCCTGCTCCATGAATCCTGCACCCCCAATACTGAACCCCAGGTCCTGCTCCCCCAATCCTGAACCCCGAATCCTGCTCCTCCAATCCTGCACCCCGAGTCCTGCGCCCTGAATCCTGCACCCCGAATCCTGCATCCCCGATACCGAACCCCAAGTCCTGAATCTAGAATCCTGCTCCCCCAATCCTGCTCCCCAAATCCTGAACCCCCAGTCCTGCACCCCAAAACGTGCTCCCTGAGTCCTGAACCCCAAATCGTGCTCCCTCAATCCTGAACCGCAAATCCTGCTCCCTGAATCCTGAACCCCAAATCCTGAACTCTGAATCCTGCCCCCCCAATCCTGCTCCCCAAGTCCTGAATCTAGAATCCTGCTCCCTGAGTCCTGCACCCCCAATACTGAACCCTGAATCCTGCTCCATGAATCCTGAACCCCCAATACTGAACCCCAGGTCCTGCTCCCCCAATCCTGAACCCCGAATCCTGCTCCCCGAGTCCTGCACCATGAACCCTGCACCCCGAGTCCTGCGCCCTGAATCCTGCACCCCGAATCCTGCACCCCCGATACCGAACCCCAAGTCCTGAATCTAGAATCCTGCTCCCCCAATCCTGCTCCCCAAATCCTGCACCCAGAGTCCTGCTCCCCAAATCCTGCACCCAGAATCCTGCACACCCAATACTGAACCCCCAATCCTGCACCCCAAATCCTGCTCCCCCAATCCTGCACCCCAGATCCTGAATCTTGACTCCTGCTCCCCCAAGCCTGCTCCCCCAATTCTGAACCCCTAGTCCCGCACCCCGAAACCTGCTCCCCAAGTCCTGAACACCCAATCCCGCTCCCTGAATTCTGCTCCCCGAATCCTGCACCCTGAATCCTGAACCTCCAATACTGAACCCCGAGTCCTGCTCCCCGAGTCCTGAACCCCCAATCCTGTGTCCCAATACTGAACCCCGAGTCCTTCTCCCCCCAATCCTGCACCCCCAATCCTGAACCCCGAGTCCTGAACCTTGAATCTGGCTCCCCGAATCCTGCACCAGGAACCCTGCACCCCAAATCCTGAACCCCCAATCCTCCACCCCCAATCCTGCACCCCGAATCCTGCTCCCCCAATCCTGCACCCTGAATCCTGCACCCTGAATCCTGCTCCCTCAAGCCTGAACCCCCAATCCTGAACCCCCAATCCTACTCCCTCGATCCTGAACCCTGAATCCTGACTCTTGAATCTTGCTCCTGGGATCCTGCACCCCCAATACTGAACCCCGAGTCCTGTGCCCCCAATCCTGCTCCCTTAATCCTGAACCCTGAGTCCTGCACCCCCAATCCTGCTCCCTTCATACTGAACCCCGAATCCTCCACCCCCAATACTGAGCGCTGAATCCTGCTAACCCAATCCTGAACCCCGAATCCTGCTCCCTGCATCCTGCACCCCCAATACTGCAGCCGGAGTCCTGCACCCTGAGTCCTGAACCCCGAATTCTGCTCCCAGAATCCTGCACCCCAAGTCCTGAACCCCGAGTCCTGCTCCCTGAATCCTGCGCCCCAAACCCTGAACCTTGAGTCCTGCTCCCTGAGTCCTGCACCCCCAATACTGAGCCCCGAATCCTGCTCCCCGAATCTTGCTCCCTGGAATCATAGAACAACCAGGTTGGAAGAGACCCATCGGATCATCGAGTCCAACCATTCCTATCAAACACTAAACCAAGTCCCTCAAGACCTCATCCACCCGTGCCTTAAACACCTCCAGGGAAGGGGAATCAACCACCTCCCTGGGCAGCCTATTCCAATGCCCAATGACCCTTTCTGTGAAAAACTTCCTCCTAATCTCCAGCCTAAATCTCCCCTGGTGGAGCTTGAGGCCATTCCCTCTTGTCCTGTCCCCTGGCTGGAAAACTGCCAGGAGGAGAGGGACCTGGGGGTGTTGGTCGACAGCCGACTGACCATGAGGCAGCAGTGTGCCCAGGTGGCCAAGAAGGCCAATGGCATCCTGGCTTGGATCAGAAATGGTGTGACCAGCAGGGCCAGGGAGGTGATTCTCCCTCTGGACTCAGCACTGGTGAGGCTGCTCCTTGAATCCTGTGTTCAGTTGTGGGCCCTTCAGCACAAGAAAGATGTTGAGGCTCTGGAGCAAGTCCAGAGAAGAACAATGAAGCTGGTGAAGGGACTGGAGAACAGGCCCTATGAGGAGCGGCTGAGAGAGCTGGGGGTGTTTATCCTGGAGAAGAGGAGGCTGAGAGGAGACCTCATTACTCTCTACAACTACCTGAAAGGAGGTTGTGGAGAGGAGGGAGCTGGGCTCTTCTCCCAAGTGACAGGGGACAGGACAAGAGGGAATGGCCTCAAGCTCCGCCAGGGGAGATTTAGGCTGGAGATTAGGAGGAGGTTTTTCACGCAGAGGGTCATTGGGCATTGGAACAGGCTGCCCAGGGAGGTGGTTGATTCCCCTTCCCTGGAGGTGTTTAAGGGACGGGTGGATGAGGTCTTGAGGGAGGTGGTTTAGTGTTTGGTAGGAATGGTTGGACTAGAAGATCTGATGGGTCTCTTCCAACCTGGTTGTTCTGTGATTCTGTCCCTTGGGAGAAGAGCCCAGCTCCCTCCTCTCCACAACCTCCTTTCAGGTAGTTGCAGAGAGCAATGAGGTCTCCTCACAACCTCCTCTTCTCTAGGCCAAACACCCCCAGCTCTCTCAGCCGCTCCTCATAAGGCCTGTTCTCCAGCCCCTTCACCAGCCTCGTTGCTCTTCTCTGGACTCTCTCCAGAGCCTCAACATCCTTCTTGTGCTGAGGGACCCACAACTGAACACAGGATTCAAGGAGAGGCCTTGTGGGGGGGGTTCCCCGTTTCTCACTCACCACGTTCCTCCTCACCAGCTCCTCGTAGCCGAGCGACTCCTCAGGGCCTGCAGGACAGACCAAGGGGGTTGGTTTTTGGGGTGTTTTGGGGGGATATCGAGGGGTTTGCGGTGAGGGGGAAGAGGCTCACGCAGGGCGGAGGCTTCGGGCTCCTCGGGGGCCTCGGGGGGAAGGTCCTCGGGCTCCACGAAGTCCTCTGAGGGGGAGAAGGGACTCTTAGGGGAGGTTGAGGGGGATCCGAGGGGGTTTGGGGGGGATTCAGGAGGATTTGGGGAGGGTTGGGGGTGATCTGAGGGGATTGGGGGTGATCCAAGGGGATTGGGGGAGGATTGGGGGTGATCTGAGGGGACTGGGGGTGATCCAAGAGGATTTGGGGAGGATTTGGGGTGATCTAAGAGGATTTGGGGTGATCCAGGGAGATTTGGGGAGGATTGGGGGTGATCTAAGAGGATTTGGGGTGATCCAGGGAGATTTGGGGAGGATTGGGGGTGATCTGAGGGGACTGGGGGAGGTACAAGGGGATTTGGGGGGATCCAAGGGGATTTGGGGGGATTTGGGGAGGATTTGGGGTGATTCAGGGAGATTTGGGGTGATCTAAGGGGATGTGGGGAGGATCCGAGGGAATTTAGGGAGGATTGAGGGGGATCCGAGGGGATTTGGGGTGACTCAGGGTGATTTGGGGAGGATTGGGGGTGATCTAAGGGGATTTGAGGAGGATCCAAGAGGATTTGGGGTGATCCAAGGGGATTTGGGGAGGGTTGGGGAGGATTTGAGGGGATTTGGGGTGATTCAGGGAGATTTGGGGAGGATTGGGGGTGATCTAAGGGGATTTGGGGAGGATCTGAGGGGGTTTGGGGAGGATCTGAGAGGATTTGGGGTGATTCAAGGAGATTTGGGGAGGATTGGGGGTGATCGAAGGGGATCTGGGGTGATTCAGGGAGATTTGGGGAGGATTGGGGGTGATCCAAGGGGGTTTGGGGGGATTTGAGGGGATTCAGGGAGATTTGGGGAGGATTGGGGGTGATCTAAGGGGATTTGGGGAGGATCTGAGGGGGTTTGGGGAGGATCTGAGGGGGTTTGGGGTGATTCAGGGAGATTTGGGGAGGATTGGGGGTGATCCAAGGGGATTTGGGGTGATCCAAGGGGATTTGGGGAGGATCCAAGAGGATCTAAGGGGATTTGGGGGGATTCAGGGAGACTGGGGGTGATCCAAGGGGATTTGGGGAGGATCCGAGGGGATTCGGTGCGATCCAGGAAGATCTGGGGAGGATTTGGGGTGATCTAAGGGGACTTGGGGGGGTGACCCAAGGAGGATTTTTGGGGTATCCAAGAGGCCCAAAGCACCGTCTCCCTCATCCCCTCTCTCCTCCTCCTCCTCCTCCTCCTCCTCCAGCGGCTCCGGCTCCTTCTGGGGCTGCGGCATCCACGGCGTCGCCTGGAAAAGGGGAGAAAACAACCCTGAGTACCCCCCAAAATCCCCTTAGATCACCCCCAAACCCCCAGGAGCAACCCCAAAAAGGGTCAAAGAGGGGTCTGGGGTGGGGGGGGGGGATCCTCGATTCTCACCCCACGGCTCTTGCGCTGAGAGGCCAAACGCGCTCGGAGCTGCTGCCAGTAGAGAGATTCCAGGTCTGTGGGGAGGGAGAGGATGGAGAAAACACCCCAAAAGCCAAGCCCAGACCCCAAAAGCCAAGCCCAGACCCCCCAAAGTCCAAGCCCAGACCCCAAAATGCAAGCCCAGACCCCAAAAATCCAAGCTGAGCCCATCCAAACCCTCGAAAGAACCACAACAAACCCGGCAAAGTTTCCAAAATGCTTCCAAATGGAGGATAAAATGGCAGCAAAATGAGTAAGTCCCAAGAAAGTGGCCTCAAAACTTGAAGGAAAAGAGGGAAATTTCAAGAAAAGGTTCTGGAATCGCACTAACCGGCGAAGGTGGGGCCTTTCCGCCTCGTTTTTGGGCTGTCGGAGAGGTTGTTGTCTGGGGGGAGAGGAGAGAGAATGAGGAGGGAAGAGGAAATGGAAATGGGAGAGGAGGAAGGAAGGAGGAGGAGGAGGAGGAGAGGAGGAGGAGAGGGGGAGGAGGAGGAGGAGAGGGGGAGGAGGAGGAGGAGAGGGGGAGGAGGAGGAGGAGAGGGGGGAGGAGGAGGAGGAGAGGGGGAGGAGGAGGAGGAGAGGGGGAGGAGGAGGAGGAGAGGGGGAGGAGGAGGAGGAGAGGGGGAGGAGGAGGAGGAGAGGGGGAGGAGGAGGAGGAGAGGGGGAGGAGGAGAGGGGGAGGAGGAGGAGGAGAGGGGGAGGAGGAGAGGGGGGAGGAGGAGAGGGGGAGGAGGAGAGGGGGAGGAGGAGAGGGGGAGGAGGAGAGGGGGAGGAGGAGAGGGAGAGGAGGAGAGGGAGAGGAGGAGAGGGAGAGGAGGAGAGGGAGAGGAGGAGAGGGAGAGGAGGAGAGGGAGAGGAGGAGAGGAGAGGAGGAGAGGGAGAGGAGGAGAGGGAGAGGAGGAGAGGGAGAGGAGGAGAGGGAGAGGAGGAGAGGGAGAGGAGGAGAGGGAGAGGAGGAGAGGGAGAGGAGGAGAGGGAGAGGAGGAGAGGGAGAGGAGGAGAGGGAGAGGAGGAGAGGGAGAGGAGGAGAGGGAGAGGAGGAGAGGGAGAGGAGAGGAGAGGGAGAGGAGGAGGAGGAGGAGAAAAGGTTTTGGGGAAGGAAGAAGGAGAAAGGGGTTAGGGAAGGAAAAAAGAAAGAAGGAGAAAGGGGTTAGGGAAGGAAAAAAGAAAGAAGGAGAAAGGGGTTAGGGAAGGAAAAAAGAAAGAAAGAGAAAGGGCTTTGGGGAAGGAAAAAAGGAAGAGAGGAAGGAGGAGGGAGAAGAGAGGAAGGGGAAGGAAAAAAGGAAGAGAGGAAGGAGGAAGGAGAAGAGAGGAAGGAGGAAGGAGAAGAGAAGAGGAAGGAGGAGGAGAGAGAAGAGAGGAAGGAGGAGGGAGAAGAGAGGAAGGAGGAGGGAGAAGAGAGGAAGGAGGAGGGAGAAGAGAGGAAGGGAGGGAGAAGAGAGGAAGGAGGAGGGAGAAGAGAGGAAGGAGGAGGGAGAAGAGAAGGGGAAAGGGAGAAAAGGGGAAAAGGGAGAAAAGGGGAAAAGGGAGAAAAGGGGAAAAGGGAGAAAAGGGGAAAAGGGGGAAAAGGGGAAAAGGGGAAAAGGGGAAAAGGGGTTTGAGGAAGGAAGGAGTGAAAGTTGGGAAAGGGAAAGGTGGGAAGGATGAGGAAGGGCTCAGGGACAAGGATCCAATGCGATCCTGCTGGAACCACAACCGCCACGAGACACTCACAGGCCGCGGAGAACCATTTTGTGAAGTCCTGGAGCTTCCGGGGGCCTTTGCGCTTGCGCTTGGCGCCTGCCACGTCCTCCAGGCCGTGGGGCAGCAGGAAGGGCCTGCCTGGAGCGGGAAGAGATGAGCGGAGATGCTCAGAAGAAGCTCAGAAGAAGCTCAGAAGAAGCTCAGAAGAAGCTCAGGTCGTTCCCAGGCCTAAGAGCAGCACCAGGAACCTCCGATACCTTTTTTAAACGGCTTCTCCTCGGAGTCGCGGGAAAGGATCGAGGCTTTGCCAAGGATCCAGCATCTCCTGGAAGAGGAAGAGAGGATGGATGGAAGCAGCCGAGCTCCACAAGGACCTGGAGAAAGATCCTGGTTCCAAGTTCTCCCTCACCTTGATGTGGGTGTTGGGGTCTTGGGCCGGAGCTCGATCCCGCAGGAGGATTCTCCTCTCCCTCAGAGCCATCTGGAAGGTTGGAAACGAACCCTCAGCCTCCTCTTCTCCACGAGAAACACCCCCAGGGCCCTCAGCCTTCTTCTCCAGCCCCTTCCCCACCTTCCCTGCTCTTCTCCGCACTCGCTCCACCCCCTCAAGGTCTTTCTCGGAGTGAAGGAGCCAGCACTGAGCCCAAGATTGGAGGTTAGGCCTCACCAGAGGGAGAAGAACCTCCCAGCCCTACCCTCTGCGCCTCCACGTGTTCCGGAGCGGCCGGAATCATTTCCACGTCGTTTTCGGGGACACCAGGCACGTTGTCACCTCCACAGTCATCCTCATCCAAAGGTTCCGGAGCTCCTGGAGAGGGTGGGAATGGCTGAAGGTTGGAAAAGCTTCATCGAGCAAGAGGTGAAACCCTCAGGAGGTTCTACTCTTGGGTGAGGACAAGCCACAGGTTCAATCCAGGCTGAGGATGGTGTGATGGGAGCAGCTTGAGGAGAAGGACTTGGGGTGATGGGGGAGGAGAAGCTTCACAGGAGCCACAAGGAGCTCTCACAGCCCAGAAACCCCCCGAGGCCTGAGCTGAATCCAGAGAGCGTGGGAGCAGCAGGGAGGGAGGGGATTGTCCCCTCTGCTCCTCTTGGGGACACCTCAGCTGGAGGGTTGGGGCCAGGGCTGGAATCCTCAGCGGGAGAAGGAGCTGGAGCTGTGGGAACGGGGCCAGAGGAGGCTCCGAGGATGAGGCGAGGGCTGGAGAAGCTCCCGTGCGAGGACAGGCTGAGAGAGTTGGGCTGGGGGAGAAGAGAAGGCTCTGAGGAGACCTCGAAGAGACCTTCCAGCACCTCAAGGGGCTCCAGGAAAGCTCTGGAGAGGCTTCTCCAAGGTCTTGGGGTGATGGGACGAGGGGGAACAGCTTTAAGGTGAAGGTTTAGATGGACACGAGGAGGAATTTCTTCATGCTGAGGGTTTGGAGGCCCTGGAAGAGGTTTCCCAGAGAAGCTGTGGCTGCTCCATCCCTGGAGATGTCCAAGGGCAGGTTGGATGGAGCTTGGAGCCCCTGATGCAGTGGGAGGTGTCCCTGCCCCTCTCAGGGGGTTGGAACTGGCTGAGCTTTAAGGTCCCTTCCAACCCAAACCCTTCTGATTCTTTGCTTTCTACGATTTCTGCTGCAGTTTCGCAAAACCCGCGTGAAATACTCACCTGCGTATTCCGAGAAGCTCAGCGCCTGCACAGGATCGGTGCCGAGGCCGCAGGACGCAGCTCCTGCCAAAGGGGAAAGAAAGGAGACATGAGGATCCTTCACTCCAAGAAAGACCTCGAGGCTGTGGAGCGAGTGCAGTGAAGAGCGAGGAAGGTGGGGAAGGGGCTGGAGAAGAAGGCTGAGGGCCCTGGGGGTGTTTCTCCTGGAGAAGAGGAGGCTGAGGGGAGACCTCATTGCTCTCCGCGACTCCCTGAGAGGAGGTTGTGGAGAGGAGGGAGCTCTGGGCTCTTCTCCCAAGTGACAAGGGGTGAGGAGGGAGCTGGGATTCGATGCTCCTAAAGGCCTTTTTGAGGCTAAATGATCCCCTCAAGGGCCCAGACCTGCTACCTGCGGCTCTTCCCGGTGGTTCCGGTGGCTGGAAGGTGGGCGAGAGCCCCGCCAGCTCCAGCAGGAAGGCTCCGGTGGCGGCGTGAGGGGTGCAGGTGTTCATCCGGAAATCCTTGCGGCTCGCCAGGAGCTCCCCTTTCCGGCTGGAGGGAAAAAAAGAGCTCAGGGAAGCGTCAAACTCTCTTTTTGGCCGTTCCCAACTCCTCAATCCCAGCCCAGGCCCCAATTGTCCTGCCTGGTTGTCCTCAGAGGCCGGAATTGTGTCCTCAGGGGGTTAAATCACCTCAGGAGAGGATTATCCTACCTCAGGAGGAGGTTATCTCATCCCCAGGACGAGGTTGATCTCACCCTCAGGAGGAGGTTGATCTCACTCTCGGGACGAGAGGTTGATCTCACCCTCAGGACGAGAGGTTGATCTCACCCTCGGGACGAGAGGTTGATCTCACCCTCGGGACGAGAGGTTGATCTCACCCTCGGGACGAGAGGTTGATCTCACCCTCGGGACGAGAGGTTGATCTCACCCTCGGGACGAGAGGTTGATCTCACCCTCGGGACGAGAGGTTGATCTCACCCTCGGGACGAGAGGTTGATCTCACCTGAAGAGCGGATTCTCTCTCTTCTCAGCCTCTTCTGGAGGGACCAAAGACATGGGAGTCAAGGGGACGATGTCCACGGCCTGGAAGAAGGAATCGAGTGCTCCCTTAGCAAGTTTGCAGATGACACAAAGCTGTGTGCAAGTGTGGATCTGCTGGAGGGTAGGGAGGCTCTGCAAAGGGACCTAAACAGGCTGGATCCATGGGCTGAGTCCAATGGGATGAGGTTTAACACGGCCAAATGCCGGGTCCTGCACTTGGGGCACAACAACCCTATGCAGAACTACAGACTGGGAGAAGCCTGGCTGGAAAACTGCCAGGAGGAGAGGGACCTGGGGGTGTTGGTCAACAGTGACTGACCATGAGCCAGCAGTGTGCCCAGGTGGCCAAGAAGGCCAAGGGCATCCTGGCTTGGATCAGAAATGGTGTGACCGGCAGGTCCAGGGAGGTGATTCTCCCTCTGGACTCAGCACTGGTGAGGCCGCTCCTTGAATCCTGGGGTCAGTCCTGGGCCCCTCAGCACAAGAAGGATGTTGAGGCTCTGGAGAGAGTCCAGAGAAGAGCCACGAAGCTGGTGAAGGGGCTGGAGAACAGGCCCTATGAGGAGCGGCTGAGAGAGCTTTGGGGTTGCTTATCCTGGAGAAGAGGAGACCTCATTGTTCTCTATAATTCCCTGAGAGGAGGTTGTGGAGAGGAGGGAGCTGGGCTCTTCTCCCAAGGGACAGGGGACAGGACGAGAGGGAATGGCCTCAAGCTCCTCCAGGGGAGATTTAGGCTGGAGATTAGGAGGAAGTTCTTCACAAAAAGGGTCATTGGGCATTGGAACAGGCTGCCCAGGGAGGTGGTTGATTCCCCTTCCCTGGAGGTGTTTAAGGCACAGGTAGATGAGGTCCTGAGGGACTTGGTTTAGTGTTTGATAGGAATGGTTGGACTAGAAGATCCGATGGGTCTCTTCCAACCTGCTTGTTCTATGATTCTATGAAAGGGAAGGAATCCGTGAGCTGCGAGCAACGGGATGAGGGTTAACAAGGCCAAATGGCAGGTTCTGCACTTGAGGAACAACCCTGAGCAGCTCCAGATGTGGAGAAGAGCAGCTGGAAAGTGGCTGGAGGAGAAGGAGCTGGGGGGGGTTGGTTGAAGAGGAGGCAGCAGGAGGAGTCCAGGTGGCCAAGAAGGCCAAGGGCAGCTTGGATTGGAGCAGCAAGGAGCAAAGGAAAAGGAGAAGATCGGTTCTTACGTTGGGCTGATGATCCTTCTTCATGTCCACGTTCTCCTGGCTACTCTCTCCGATGTCGTCCAGCGAGAGGAACTGCGGAGAGAGGCCTTTCCGTGAAAAATTTCCTCCCGATGTCCATCCCGAGCCCCCCCGGGTGGACCCTGGGGCCGTTCCCTCTCGTCCTGTCCCTTGGGAGAAGAGCCCAGAGCTCAGGGATCAACCTCACCTCCTCCTGATCGTTGCGGAAAGTGGCGTCGGAGTCTTTGCCGTCCTCGCCGATCGAACACGGCTGCTTCTGCCTCCTGAGGGAGGGAGGGAAAAGACGGAAGAGGCGACGGGAAGAAGGGGAAAAGTCCTCCTCCCTCCTCACGTAAAAAAAAAAATAAAATAAAAAAAAAATCGACCTACTTCTTGTTGCTGATGAAGTCCAGCGTCTGGTAGACCAGCAGGTAGAGATATTCCACCTGGAAAAAGAGCCACCGGAGCCTTCCCTGGCTTTGAAGCCCTAAATCTCAACCCCAGGGATCTAGGATTCAGTTTTCTGGATGATCTCGTGATCCTTCCAACCATTTCAATCCCTAAATCTCAACCCTGAGCAGTTTCCGGATGATCTCGTGATCCTTCCAACCATTTCAATCCCTAAATCTCAACCCTGAGCAGCTGGAATCCAGTTTCCGGATGATCTCATGATCCTTCCAACCATTTCAATCCCTAAATCTCAACCCTGAGCAGTTTCTGGATGATCTCGTGATCCTTCCAACCATTTCAATCCCTAAACCTCAACCCCAGGAATGTAGAATCCACTTTCCTCATGACCTCATGATCCTTCCAATCATTTCAATCCCTAAATCTCAACCCTGAGCAGTTGGAATTCAGTTTCCAGATGATCTCATGATCCTTCCAACCATTTCAATCCCTAAATCTCAACCCTGAGCAGCTGGAATTCAGCTTCCAGATGATCTCATGATCCTTCCCACTCTTTGAATCCCTAAATCTCAACCCAGAGCAGTTTCCGGATGATCTCGTGATCCTTCCAACCATTTCAATCCCTAAATCTCAACCCTGAGCAGCTGGAATTCAGTTTCCAGATGGTCTCATGATCCTTCCAACCATTTCAATCCCTAAATCTCAACCCTGAGCAGCTGGAATTCAGTTTCTGGATGACCCTGTGATCCTTCCAACCATTTCAATCCCTAAATCTCAACCCTGAGCAGTTTCCGGATGATCTTGTGATCCTTCCAACCATTTCAATCCCTAAATGTCAACCCCAGGAATCTGGAATCCACTTTCTTGATGATCTCATGATCCTTCCAACCATTTCAATCCCTAAATCTCAACCCTGAGCAGTTGGAATTCAGTTTCCAGATGATCTCATGATCCTTCCAACCATTTCAATCCCTAAATCTCAACCCTGAGCAGTTTCCGGATGATCTCGTGATCCTTCCAACCATTTCAATCCCTAAATCTCAACCCTGAGCAGTTTCCGGATGATCTCGTGATCCTTCCAACCATTTCAATCCCTAAATCTCAACCCTGAGCAGCTGGAATTCAGTTTCCAGATGATCTCATGATCCTTCCCACTCTTTCAATCCCTAAATCTCAACCCTGAGCAGTTTCCAGATGATCTCGTGATCCTTCCAACCATTTCAATCCCTAAATCTCAACCCTGAGCAGCTGGAATTCAGTTTCCAGACGATTTCATGATCCTTCCAACCATTTCAATCCCTAAATCTCAACCCTGAGCAGCTGGAATTCAGTTTCCAGATAATCTCATGATCCTTCCAACCATTTCAATCCCTAAATCTCAACCCTGAGCAGTTTCCGGATGATCTCGTGATCCTCCCAACCATTTCAATCCCTAAATCTCAACCCTGAGCAG
The DNA here is from genome assembly GCA_033558105.1 of Coccyzus lansbergi. Taxonomy (NCBI): domain Eukaryota; kingdom Metazoa; phylum Chordata; class Aves; order Cuculiformes; family Coccyzidae; genus Coccyzus; species Coccyzus lansbergi. Next base: position 48,496 of record JAUMJK010001985.1, on the reverse strand, counting down.
CTGGAATTCAGCTTCCAGGTGATCTGCAGGTCTCCCCTTCCGACCCTCCTCGTTCCGTCCCTTCCTCACCTTCCGGCTGTAGATGCAGGCGGAGCCCTGGATGACCAGCGCCGCTTCAATGAAGTTCATGGTGGTTTTGCCGTTGTCGAAGGAGATGGGGACGTTCTCCAGCTGCCGGACGCACCGAAAAGACGGATGAGAAGCCGAGATGAGGATTTGAAGCAAGAAAGACACTTGGAGGTGGTTCTCTTCTTACCTCCTCCAGGTATTCCTCGAGCTGGGAGGCCACGTCCACCTCCCAGTTCTTGGAGAGGTCCCGGATGGGCTGTAGGAGGTGGAGGAAGCGCGACTGAACCGTCTCCATGGCAACGGATCCTGCTTGCCCTTCGCTTCGGAGAATGGCAGGACGAGAATGGGTTGGAAGGGACCTGAATGATCAGAGAGTCAGAGGATCAACCAGGTTGGAAGAGACCCATCTGATCATGGAGTCCAACCAATCCCATCAAAGACTAACCCATGTCCCTCAGAACCTCAGCCACATGTCCCTTGGATCATCTACTCCAAGCCAAGATGCCCTTGGCCTTCTTGGCCTCCTGCTGCCTCCACTTCAACCAACTTCCCTCCCAGGTCCTTCTCCTCCAGCCACTTTCCAGCCAGACTTCTCCTTAGGCTGGAGCTGCTCAGGGTTGTTGTGCCCCAAGGGCAGGATCCGCCCTTTGGGCCTCGTTAACCCTCATCCCATTGGTCTCAGCTCATTGATCCAGCCTCTTACGATCCCTTTGGAGACCTTCAAACCCCTCCAGCTCCCACCCAGCTGAGTGTCATCTCCAAACTGGCTCAGGGAGCCCTCGATGCCTTCATCCAGGTCAGTGACGAAGACCTTGAGCAGGACCCAGCGCTGAGCCCTGGGGACACCACTCGGAGCCTCCAGCTGGAGTTCACATCATCTCCCACCACTCTCTGGGCCCTTCAGCCAACCAGTTTCCATCCTGGATCCTTGGGAGAAGAGCCCAGAGCTCCCTCCTCTCCACAACCTCCTCTCAGGGACTTGCAGAGAGCAATGAGGTCTCCCCTCAGCCTCCTCTTCTCCACGAGAAACACCCCCAGGGCCCTCAGCCTTCTTCTCCACACCCTTCCCCACCTTCCTTGCTCTTCTCTGCACTCGTTGCTGTTCTCTGGACTTATCTGGACTCAACCAACCCCCCCAGCTCCTTCTCCTCCAGCCACTTTCCAGCCAGACTTCTCCTTAGGCTGGAGCTGCTCAGGGTTGTTGTGCCCCAAGGGCAGGATCCGCCATTTGGGCCTCGTTAACCCTCATCCCGTTGGTCTCAGCCCATGGATCCAGCCTGGTCAGATCCCTTTGGAGCCTCCTGATCCTCCAGCAGATCCAGCTAGACCTTGAAGCATCTTCAGAGGAGGCCTCCGTGGAACCAGCCCCGAGCGGCACCAGCCCAGGATCTGCTGTGAGGCCCACACAGAGCCAAGAGCCCAGTCTGGGGGAGAACGAATCTCAGTTTTTGGCTGGAGAAGGTGAGAGAGGCACATCTCACATAAAAAGGAAGCAACGTGAACAGCCAGAAGGACCTGCAGCACCTTCCTGACCCTGTGGCTGCCACCACGACCATCCGCGGTGGCACTGACCTGCTCAGGGCTCATATTGTAGAATCAAGGAAGAGTTTGGGTTGGAAGAGACCTTAAAGATCAGCCAGTTCCGACCCCCTGAGGTGGGCAGGGACACCTCCCACTGCATCAGGGGCTCCAAGCTCCATCCAACCTGCCCTTGGACACCTCCAGGGATGGGGCAGCCACAGCTTCTCTGGGAAACCTCTTCCAGGGCCTCCAAACCCTCAGCATGAAGAGATTCCTCCTCGTGTCCATCTAAACCTTCTCCTTCCAATTTAAAGCTGTTCCTTCTGGTTCCATCACCCCAAGACCTTGAAGAAGCCTCTCCAGAGCTTTCCTGGAGCCCCTTCAGGTGCTGGAAGGTCTCTGCGAGGTCTCCTCGGGGCCTTCTCTTCTCCCCCAGCCCAACTCTCTCAGCCTGTCCTCATGTGGGAGCTTCTCCAACCCTCACGTCATCCTCGGAGCCTCCTCTGGCCCCGTTCCCACAGCTCCAGCTCCTTCTCCTGCTGAGGATTCCAGCCCAGGCCCCAACCCTCCAGCTGAGGTGTCCCCGAGAGGAGCAGATGGAGTCTCTCAGGGCTCCTCCTTTCCCCTTTTCACAGAATCACAGAACAACCAGGTTGGAAGAGACCCATCGGATCTTCTAGTCCAACCATTCCTATCAAACACTAAACCATGTCCCTCAGCACCTCATCTACCTGTGCCTTAAACACCTCCAGGGAAGGGGAATCAACCACCTCCCTGGGCAGCCTATTCCAATGCCCAATGACCCTCTGTGTGAAAAACTTCCTCCTAATCTCCAGCCTAAATCTCCCCTGGTGGAGCTTGAGGCCATTCCCTCTTGTCCTGTCCCCTGTCCCTTGGGAGAAGAGCCCAGCTCCCTCCTCTCCACAACCTCCTTTCAGGTACTTGTAGAGAGCAGTGAGGTCTACTCTTAGCCTCCTGTTCTCTAGGCTGAACCCCCCAGCTCTCTCAGCCGCTCCTCATAGGGCCTGTTCTCCAGCCCCTTCCCCAGCTTCGTGGCTCTTCTCTGGACTCGCTCCAGAGCCTCAACATCCTTCTTGTGGTGAGGGGCCCAGAACTGGACACAATATTCAACTGGACACAATTTCCCTCCCTTCTCTCTCACCTCACTCCCCTCAGCCGCCTCCTTCCCCTCTCGCCGCCATTTTCGTCTTTCCCGCGCGCGCGCCGGGGCCGCGACGCGCAGCGATGACGTCACCTCCCTCCCGCTTCTCCCTTCCCTGGTCTCGGCGGCGGGAGGGCGACGTCGCCGCCGGCGCCATGACGTCACCGGGCCGCGCCGCCATGAAGGAGCCGCCACGGCGGCCGCGGGGGCTGTTCCTGGCCGGGCTGAGCGCGGCCTTCGGGGCTGCCTTCGTCTCCCTCTACCTGCAGATACCGGGTACGGGGAGAGGGGAGAGGCCTGGGAAGGGGGTGGGGAAGGATTTGTGGAGGGATCAGCCATGGCTGGAGGGCAGGAGGGTCTAGAGAGGGAGCTGGATCCATGGATTGAGGACAGGAGGATGGACAGAGGGAGCTGGATCCATGGCTGGAGGGCAGGAGGATGGACAGAGGGAGCTGGATCCATGGCTGGAGGGCAGGAGGATGGACAGAGGGACCTGGATCCATGGCTGGAGGGCAGGAGGATGGACAGAGGGAGCTGGATCCATGGCTGGAGGGCAGGAGGATGGACAGAGGGACCTGGATCCATGGCTGGAGGGCAGGAGGATGGACAGAGGGACCTGGATCCATGGCTGGAGGGCAGGAGGATGGACAGAGGGAGCTGGATCCATGGCTGGAGGGCAGGAGGATGGACAGAGGGAGCTGGATCCATGGCCTGAGGGCAGGAGGATGGACAGAGGGAGCTGGATCCATGGCTGGAGGGCAGGAGGATGGACAGAGGGACCTGGATCCATGGCCTGAGGGCAGGAGGATGGACAGAGGGAGCTGGATCCATGGCCTGAGGGCAGGAGGATGGACAGAGGGAGCTGGATCCATGGCTGGAGGGCAGGAGGATGGACAGAGGGAGCTGGATCCATGGCTGGAGGGCAGGAGGATGGACAGAGGGAGCTGGATCCATGGCTGGAGGGCAGGAGGATGGACAGAGGGAGCTGGATCCATGGCTGGAGGGCAGGAGGATGGACAGAGGGACCTGGATCCATGGCTGGAGGGCAGGAGGATGGACAGAGGGAGCTGGATCCATGGCTGGAGGGCAGGAGGATGGACAGAGGGACCTGGATCCTTGTCTGGAGGCCCAGAAGCCCCTGTCACCCGTGTCCCCGTTCCATTTCCAGGTCTGTACGGCCGGGATGGGATCCTGCCAGCTCGCCGGCTGCTGCGGCTCAGCGGGAAGGGGCTGTGGGAGCAGCTGCGGGATTTCCCGACGCTGCTGTGGCTCAGCCCCCGCCTGGGGCTGGACACGGAGCAGGGGATGGAGCTGCTGTGCCTGCTGGGAGCCCTGGGCTCCTTCTCGGCCCTGCTCTGGGAGCCGCTGCGCGACAGCCTGCTCTTCGCTCTGCTCACCCTCCTCTACCTCTCGCTCTACCAGGTAAGGGGAACATCCCAGGTTGGATTTAGGAAGGCGAGGGGGGGGGTTGACAAGGCAGCCTTAGTGTCCTTCTACAAGCTCCTGTCCTGCTCGGCCTCCTTCACTGAGCTGCTTCTCTCCTTTAGCTCCGATTTCTTTTCCTCTACTCCAGATCCTGTTTCCCATCTTCTAGTTCCTCTACTCCGCATCCCATTTTCTCATCTTCTAGTTCTTCCCTCCCCAGCTCCAGCTCCAGATCCCATTTCCCATCTTCTAGTTCTCCCCTCCCCAGCTCCAGCTCCTCAGGGTTCGCTCCAGTTTGAGTTAAACCCTGGAGGGGTTTAAGGGCCGAGTGGCCGAGGTGCTGAGGGACATGGGTTAGTGGTTGATGGGAAGGGTTGGACTCCACGATCCATTTGGTCTCTTCCAACCTGGTGATTCTGTGGTTTTAAGTCTGGCTGGAAAGTGGCTGGAGGAGGAGAAGGAGCTGGGGGGGTTGGGTGAAGAGGAGGCAGCAGGAGGAGTCCAGGTGGCCAAGAAGGCCAAGGGCATCGTGGCTTGGAGCAGAGCCGGCGTGGCCAGCAGGGCCAGGGAGGTTCTTCTCCCTCTGGGGAGACCCAACCTCCAATCCTGGGCTCAGTGCTGGCTCCTTCACTCCAACAAAGACCTTGAGGCTGTGGAGCGAGTGCAGAGAAGAGCAAGGAAGGTGGGGAAGGGGCTGGAGAAGAAGGCTGAGGGCCCTGGGGGTGTTTCTCGTGGAGAAGAAGAGGCTGAGGGGAGACCTCCTTGCTCTGTTCAACTCCCTGAGAGGAGGTTGTGGAGAGGAGGGAGCTCTGGGCTCTTCTCCCAAGGGACAGGCCGAGAGGGAATGGCCTCAAGCTCCACCCAGGATGGACACCAGGAGGAAATTCTTCCCAGAAAGGGTCACTGGGCACTGGTAGAAGCTGCCCAGGGTGGTGGTGGAGTCCTCATCCCTGGAGGGGTTTAAGGGACGTGTGGCTGAGGTTCTGAGGGACATGGGTTAGTGATTGATGGGAAGGGTTGGACTCCATGATCTGGTGGGTCTTCTCATAGAATCCCAGAGTCACCAGGTTGGAAAAGTCCCACCGGATCATGGAGTCCTACCCCTTCTCATCCAACCCTTGGTGGTGGAGCTGGGGAAGGGTGTGGAGAAGAAGGCTGAGGGCCCTGGGGGTGTTTCTCCTGGAGAAGAGGAGGCTGAGGGGAGACGTCCCTCTGGACGCAGAGAATCACAGAATCACCAGGTTGGAAGAGACCCAGAGGATCATGGAGTCCAACCATTCCCATCAATCACTAACTCATGTCCCTCAGCACCTTGTACACCTTAAACCCTCCAGGGATGGAAACTCCACCACCTCCCTGGGCCTGAAAATCCTTCTGGTGAAGAAGTTCCTCCCGATGTCCATCCTGAGCCTCCCCTGGTGGAGCTTGAGGCCATTCCCTCTCGGCCTGTCCCTTGGGAGAAGAGCCCAGAGCTCCCTCCTCTCCACAACCTCCTCTCAGGGAGTCGCAGAGAGCAATGAGGTCTCCCCTCAGCCTCCTCTTCTCCACGAGAAACACCCCCAGGTCCTTCAGGCTTCTTCTCCAGCCCCTTCCCCAGCTCTGTTCACGTTTCCAGACTCACTCCAGCTCCTCAAGGTCTTTCTTGGAGCGAAGGAGCCAGCACTGAGCCCAGGATTGGAGGTTGGGTCTCCCCAGAGGGAGAAGAACCTCCCTGGCCCTGCTGGCCACGCCGGCTCTGCTCCAAGCCAAGATGCCCTTGGCCTTCTTGGCCACCTGGACTCCTCCTGCTGCCTCCTCTCCAACCAACCCCCCCAGCTCCTTCTCCTCCAGCCACTTTCCAGCCAGACTTCTCCTTAGGCTGGAGCTGCTCAGGGTTGTTGTGCCCCAAGGGCAGGATCCGCCCTTTGGGCCTCCTTAACCCTCATCCCTCTCTCTGCAGGTCGGGCAGGTTTTCCTCTACTTCCAGTGGTGAGTCCTCCCCTCTCGGCCTTTTCCTTGTGTCCCATGGTGTTGGCCGCCTGGTGGATCTCAATTCATCTCCGAAGCTCGTTAGCGGAGGTGGGTTTTAACCCTTTGCAGGGACAGCCTGCTGCTGGAATCGGGCTTCCTGGGGGTGCTGGTGGCTCCGCTGCGCTTGGGGCGCTGGGGGGGGCCGGCCTGGCGCCCCCACGACTCCCTCACCTTCTGGCTGCTCCGGTGGCTCCTCTTCCGCCTCATGTTCGCTTCCGGAGTCGTCAAGCTCACCAGCCGCTGCCCCACTTGGTGGGGGCTGACGGGTGAGGGGGCTGGGGGCGGGGCCTGGGGGGCGGTTTGGAGTCTTGGGATGGGGTTGGGGGTGTTTTGGGGTCTCTTGTGGGGGGTCTGGGGGTGTTTATGGGGCTCCAGGGGGGTCTTTTAGGTGCGTCTGAGGGTGTTTAGGGGGCTCTGGGGAGTGTTTTGGGGTCTTGTCGGGGGCCTGGGGGTGTTTTGAGAGGCTTCAGGGGGGTCTGGGGGTGTTTTGAGAGGCTTCAGGAGGGTCTGGGGGTGTTTATGGGCCTCCAGGGGGTCTTTTGGGTGCATCTGAGGGTGCTTAGGGGGCTCTGGGGAGTGTTTTGGGGTCTTGTCGGGGGCCTGGGGGTGTTTTGAGAGGCTTCAGGAGGGTCTGGGGGTGTTTATGGGGCTCCAGGGGGTCTTTTGGGTACATCTGAGGGTGCTTAGGGTGCTCTGGGGAGTGTTTTGGGGTCTTGTCGGGGGGTCTGGGGGGGTTTGGGGGGCTCCAGGGAGTCTTTTGGGAGGTCTAGGGGGTGTTTATGGGGCTCCAGGGGGGTCTTTTAGGTGCATCTGAGGGTGTTTAGGAGGCTCTGGGGGGTGTTCTGGGGTCTTGGGGGGGGTCTGGGGGTGTTTGGGGGGCTCCAGGGAGTCTTGTGGGAGGTCTAGGGGGTGTTTATGGGGCTCCAGGGGGGTCTTTTAGGTGCATCTGAGGGTGTTTAGGGGGCTCTGGGGAGTGTTTTGGGGTCTTGTCAGGGGCCTGGGGGTGTTTTGAGAGGCTTCAGGGGGGTCTGGGGGTGTTTTGAGAGGCTTCAGGGGGGTCTGGGGGTGTTTATGGGGCTCCAGGGGGGTCTTTTAGGTGCATCTGAGGGTGTTTAGGAGGATCTGGGGGGTGTTTTAGGGTCTTGTCAGGGGCCTGGGGGTGTTTTGAGAGGCTTCAGGGGGGTCTGGGGGTGTTTATGGGGCTCCAGGGGGGTCTTTTAGGTGCATCTGAGGGTGTTTAGGAGGATCTGGGGGGTGTTCTGGGGTCTTGTGGGGGGTCTGGGGGTGTTTATGGGGCTCCAGGGGGGTCTTTTGGGTACATCTGGGGGTGATTAGGGGGCTCTGGTAAGTGTTCTGGGGTCTTGTCAGGGGCCTGGGGGTGTTTTGAGAGGCTTCAGGGGGGTCTGGGGGTGTTTATGGGGCTCCAGGGGGGTCTTTTAGGTGCATCTGAGGGTGTTTAGGAGGCTCTGGGGGGTGTTCTGGGGTCTTGTGGGGGGTCTGGGGGTGTTTATGGGGCTCCAGGGGGGTCTTTTAGGTGCATCTGAGGGTGTTTAGGGGGCTCTGGGGAGTGTTTTGGGGTCTTGTCGGGGGCCTGGGGGTGTTTTGAGAGGCTTCAGGGGGGTCTGGGGGTGTTTATGGGGCTCCAGGGGGTCTTTTGGGTACATCTGAGGGTGCTTAGGGGGCTCTGGGGAGTGTTTTGGGGTCTTGTCGGGGGGTCTGGGGGGGTTTGGGGGGCTCCAGGGAGTCTTCTTTTGGGAGGTCTGGGGGTGTTTTGGGGTCTCTTGTGGGGGGTCTGGGGGTGTTTATGGGGCTCCAGGGGTTCTTTTAGGTGCATCTGGGGGTGTTTTGTGGGGGCTCAGGGGGTCTTTTTTGGGGGGACTGGAGGGGTCTGGGGGGCTTCAGAGGTCTTTTGGGGGATCTGGGGGCTTCTGTGAGACCTTTTTTGGGGGGGTTCACAGCCTTGGGGGACTCTTGGGGGGGGGTCACAGCCTTTGGGGTCTCTGTGGAAAGCCTGGAGGTCTCTGTTTGGTTCTTAGGTGGCTCTGTGAGGCCTTTGGTGGCTTCTCCCAGAGCTTTTGGGGCTCTAAACCTTCGGGGGGAGGTCTGTGGGACCTTTGGTGGCTTCTCCAAGGGCTTTTGGGGCTCTAAACCTTTCGGGGGGGTCCATGAGACCTTTTTTTGGGGGATCACGGTTCTTTTGAGGGGGTCACAGCCTTTGGGGTCTCTGTGGAAAGCCTGGAGGTCTTTGTTTGTTTCTTAGGGGCCTCTGTGAGGCCTTTGGTGGCTTCTCCCAGAGCTTTTGGGGCTCTAAACCTTTGGGGGGTGCTCTGTGAGGCCTTTTTTTGGGGGTTCACAGCCTTGGGGGGCTCTTTGGGGGAGGTCACGGTTCTTTTGAGGGGGTCACAGCCTTTGGGGTCTCTGTGGAGAGCCTCAAGGTCTCTGTTTGGTTCTTAGGTGGCTCTGTGAGGCCTTTGGTGGCTTCTCCCGGAGCTTTTGGGGCTCTAAACCTTTTGGGGGGAGGTCTGTGGGACCTTTGGTGGCTTCTCCAAGGGCTTTTGGGGCTCTAAACCTTTCGGGGGGGTCCATGAGACCTTTTTTTGGGGGATCACGGTTCTTTTGAGGGGGTCACAGCCTTTGGGGGTCTCTGTGGAGAGCCTCAAGGTCTCTGGTTCTTAGGTGGCTCTGTGAGGCCTTTGGTGGCTTCTCCCAGAGCTTTTGGGGCTCTAAACCTTTGGGGGGAGCTCTGTGAGACCTTTTTTTGGGGGTTCACAGCCTTGGGGGGCTCTTTGGGGGAGGTCACGGTTCTTGTGAGGGGGTCACAGCCTTTGGGGTCTCTGTGGAAAGCCTGGAGGTCTCTGTTTGGTTCTTAGGTGGCTCTGTGAGGCCTTTGGTGGCTTCTCCCAGAGCTTTTGGGGCTCTAAACCTTTTGGGGGGAGGTCTGTGGGACCTTTGGTGGCTTCTCCAAGGGCTTTTGGGGCTCTAAACCTTTCGGGGGGGTCCATGAGACCTTTTTTTGGGGGATCACAGTTCTTGTGAGGGGGTCACAGCCTTTGGGGTCTCTGTGGAAAGCCTGGAGGTCTCTGTTTGGTACTTAGGGACCTCTGTGAGGCCTTTGGTGGCTTCTCCCAGAGCTTTTGGGGCTCTAAACCTTTGGGGGGAGCTCCGTGAGACCTTTTTTTGGGGGTTCACAGCCTTGGGGGGCTCTTTGGGGGAGGTCACGGTTCTTTTGAGGGGGTCACAGCCTTTGGGGTCTCTGTGGAAAGCCTGGAGGTCTCTGTTTGGTTCTTAGGTGACTCTGTGAGGCCTTTGGTGGCTTCTCCCAGAGCTTTTGGGGCTCTAAACCTTCGGGGGGAGGTCTGTGGGACCTTTGGTGACTTCTCCAAGGGCTTTTAGGGTTCTAAACCATTGAGGGGGGCTCTGTGGGACTTTTTTTTCAGGGTCACAGTTCTTGTGAGGGGGTCACAGCCTTTGGGGTCTCTGTGGAAAGCCTGGAGGTCTTTGTTTGTTTCTTAGGGGCCTCTGTGAGGCCTTTGGTGGCTTCTCCCAGAGCTTTTGAGGCTCTAAACCTTCGGGGGGAGGTCTGTGGGACCTTTGGTGGCTTCTCCAAGGGCTTTTAGGGTTCTAATCCTTTGGGGGGGTCTGTGGGACTATTTTTGGGGGATCACGGTTCTTGTGAGGGGGTCACAGCCTATGGGGTCTCTGTGGAAAGCCTGGAGGTCTCTGTTTGGTTCTTAGGTGGCTCTGTGAGGCCTTTGGTGGCTTCTCCCAGAGCTTTTGGGGCTCTAAACCTTCGGGGGGTGGTCCGTGGGGCCCCGTACCCCAATTTTTTCCCCCAGCTCTGACCTATCACTACGAGACGCAGTGCCTGCCGACGCCGGGGGCCTGGTTCGCCCACCAGCTGCCCGTCTGGTTCCACAAGCTGAGCGCGGTGGCCACCTACGTCATCGAGATCGCCGTCCCCCTCCTCTTCTTCGCCCCCGTCCGGCGCCTCCGGCTCTTCGCCTTCTACTGCCAAGTGAGGGGGAGGGGGTTACCCCCCTTTCCGGAGTGTTTGGGGGGGTCTGGGAGGGGCTCGGACGTGGGGAAAGGGATGAGCGGAGGTATCGCTTCGTGTGCTCCGAGACGAGTCGTGGGATGAGCGAAGCTGAAGGGGATTTCAAAGGCCAAACTGGTTTCCGCCTCAAGTCGTGGAGTGGGTTGGGCTGGATCCCGAAGCCTGGTTCCACCTCAAAGCAGGGAACGATTAGTCTTGTTAGGTTAACGACGGGGGAGTTCCCCCTGCCCGTGCTCTAAATCCAGGCTGGAGATGGTGCGATGGGAGCAGCTTGAGGACCTAGCACCTCAGTGCTAGGTCCAGTCCTGTTCAATGTCTTCATCAATGACCTGGATGAGGGCATTGAGGGTACCCTTAGCAAGTTTGGAGATGACACAAAGCTGTGGATCTGCTGGAGGGTCGGGAGGCTCTGCAAAGGGACCTAAACAGGCTGGATCCATGGGCTGAGTCCAATGGGATGAGGTTTAACACGGCCAAATGCCGGGTCCTGCACTTGGGGCACAACAACCCTGTGCAGAGCTACAGACTGGGAGAAGTCTGGCTGGAAAACTGCCAGGAGGAGAGGGACCTGGGGGGGTTGGTCGACAGCGACTGACCATGAGCCAGCAGTGTGCCCAGGTGGCCAAGAAGGCCAAGGGCATCCTGGCTTGGATCAGAAATGGTGTGACCAGCAGGGCCAGGGAGGTGATTCTCCCTCTGGACTCAGCACTGGTGAGGCCGCTCCTTGAATCCTGTGTTCAGTTGTGGGCCCCTCAGCACAAGAAGGATGTTGAGGCTCTGGAGCGAGTCCAGAGAAGAGCAACGAGGCTGGTGAAGGGGCTGGAGAACAGGCCTTATGAGGAGCATCTGAGAGAGCTGGGGGTGTTTATCCTGGAGAAGAGGAGGCTGAGAGGAGACCTCATTACTCTCTACAAGTGTCTGAAAGGAGGTTGTGGAGAGGAGGGATCTGGGCTCTTTTCCCAAGTGCCAGGGGACAGGACGAGAGGGAATGGCCTCAAGCTCCACCAGGGGAGATTTAGGCTGGAGATTAGGAGGAGGTTTTTCACCCAGAGGGTCATTGGGCATTGGAATAGGCTGCCCAGGGAGGTGGTTGATTCCCCTTCCCTGGAGGTGTTTAAGGCACAGGTGGATGAGGTCCTGAGGGACTTGGTTTAGTGTTTGATAGGAATGGTTGGACTAGAAGATCCGATGGGTCCCTTCCAACCTGGTTGTTCTGTGATTCTGTGAGAAGGACTTGGGGTTCAGGGGGAGGAGAAGCTCCACGTGAGTCACAAGGTGTTCTCCTGGCTCAGGAACCCCCCCCCCGAGTTGTCCTGGGCTGCGTCCAGAGAACGTGACCAGCAGGGAGGGAGGGAGGGGATTGTCCCCTCTTGCTCCTCTCGGGGACACCTCAGCTGGATCCCGTGTCCAGTTCTGGAGTCTCCAGCAGAAGGAGGAGCTGGAGCTGTGGGAACGAGGCCGGAGGAGGCTGCCAGGATGAGGCGAGGGCTGGAGAAGCTCCTGTGTGAGGACAGGCTGAGAGAGTTGGGCTGGGGGAGAAGAGAAGGCTCTGAGGAGACCTCGCAGAGACCTTCCAGCACCTCAAGGGGCTCCGGGAAAGCTGAGGAGGGACTCTTGGTCAGGGAGAGGACAAGGGGAAGGGTTTGAAGTCGCAAGAGGAGGCAAGTTGGGGCCGGAGGATGCGATTTTAGGGCACGAGCTGCCGTTTTGGTGGAGGAAGAATCGAGTTTGGCTGAGGAAGAATCGAGTTTGGTGGAGGGAGATGCGAGTTGGGGGCACGAGGATGCAATTTGGGGGCAGGAGGATGTGATTTTGGGGCATGAGATGCAGTTTTGGGGCAGGAGGATGGATTTTGGGGCATGAGATGCAGTTTTGGGGCAGGAGGATGTGATTTTAGGGCATGAGATGCAGTTTTGGGGCAGGAGGATGCGATTTGGGGTCATGAGACGCAGTTTTGGGGCAGGAGGATGTGATTTTGGGGCACGAGATGCAGTTTTGGGGCAGGAGGGTGTGGTTTTAGGGCATGAGATGCAATTTTGCTGGAGGAAGATGCAAGTTTGGGGCAGGAGGATGAGGTTTGAGTACATGAGATGCAGCCTGAGAGAGTTGGGCTGGTGGAGAAGAGAAGAGGAGACCTCGGAGAGACCTTCCAGCACCTGAAGGGGCTCCAGGAAAGCTCTGGAGAGGCTTCTCCAAGCTCTTGGGGTGATGGAACCAGAAGGAACAGCTTTAGGGGGAAGGTTTAGATGGACACGAGGAGGAATATCTTCCTGCTGAGGGTTTGGAGGCCCTGGAAGTGGTTTCCCAGAGCAGTGGTGGCTTCTCCATCCCTGGAGGTGTCCAAGGGCAGGTTGGATGGAGCTTGGAGCCCCTGATCCAGCGGGAGGTGCCTCTACCCATCCCTTCCAACCCAACCCATTCCCCGATTCGAGGTGGAAGCCAGGTGGGCTCTGGGGCTCCGTCCCCCCCAACCAATCCCACCGATCGCTTCCTCCTCCCCAGCTCCTCCTGCAGGTCCTCATCATCCTCACAGGCAACTACAACTTCTTCAACGCTCTCACCATCGTCCTGGCCTTCTCCCTGCTGGATGAGGAGCACGTGGGGCACTGGTCGGGCCGCGGCAAGAGGCGAAACGGCAACGGTGAGGGCTTGGGGACCTCTCGGGGGCCACCTGCTCACCCTGCTTGGTTTAGGACTCTGGTGGTTTGTGGCCGCGAAGGATGTTTTGTGGCCGCAAAGGATGTTTTGTGGCCGCAAAGGATGTTTTGTCCATTGAGGATGATTTTGGCCGAGAAGGATCTTTTCGTCCGCGAAGGACGATTCGTGGCCGCAAAGGACGATTCATGGCCGCAAAGGGCGGTTTTGTGGCCGCGAAGGACGATTCGTGGCCGCGAAGGATGTTTGTGACCATGAAGGATGTTCTGTCCTTGAAGGATGTTTTGTGGCCACGAAGGATGTTTCGTCCGTTGAGGACGTTTGTGGCCGCGAAGGATGTTTGTGGCCGCGAAGGATGTTTGTGACCATGAAGGATGTTCTGTCCTTGAAGGATGTTTTGTGGCCGCGAAGGATGTTTTGTGGCCGCGAAGGATGTTTTGTCCATTGAGGATGATTTAGGCCGAGAAGGATCTTTTCGTGGCCGCGAAGGATGTTTTGTGGCCGCGAAGGATGTTTGTGTCCCTGAAGGATGATTCATCCGCTTAGCATGTTTTGTCCATTGAGGATGTTTTGTGGCCGCGAAGGATGTTTTGTGGCCACAAAGGATGTTTTGTCCATTGAGGACGATTCGTGGCCGCGAAGGACGATTCGTGGCCACGAAGGACGATTCGTGGCCGCGAAGGATGTTTGTGACCATGAAGGATGTTTTGTGGCCACGAAGGATGTTTCGTCCGTTGAGGACGTTTGTGGCCGCGAAGGATGTTTAGGCCTCAAAGGAGGTTCTGTCCTTGAAGGATGTTTTGTGGCCGCAAAGGATGTTTTGTGGCCGCGAAGGATGTTTCGTCTGTGAAGGACGTTTCGTCCGTAGAAGATGTTTTTGTGGCCACGAAGGCTGTTTTGTGGCCGCGAAGGGACGTTTCGTGACCACGAAGGATGGTTCGTCCGCTTAGGATGATTTGTCTGTGAAGGATGATTCGTCCACTTAAGATGTTTCGTGGCCGCGAAGGATGGTTTCGTGGCCATGAAGGATGTTTTGTGGCCGCAAAGGATGTTGAGGCCTCAAAGGATGTTCTGTCCTGAAGGATGGTTTTGTGGCCGCGAAGGATGGTTTTGTGGCCGCGAAGGATGGTTTTGTGGCCGCGAAGGATGGTTTTGTGGCCACGAAGGATGGTTTTGTGGCCGTGAAGGATCTTTTCGTCCGTGAAGGATGTTGTGACCGCGAAGGATCTTTTTGAGGCCGCGAAGGATGGTTTTGTGACCGCGAAGGATGTTGAGACCTCAAAGGATGTTGAGGCCACAAAGGATGTTCTGTCCTTGAAGGATGGTTTGTGGCCGCGAAGGATGTTTCGTGGCCACTTAGGATGATTCGTCCGCTTAGGATGTTTTGTCCATTGAGGATCGTTTTGTGGCCGCGAAGGATGTTTTGTGGCCGCGAAGGATGTTTTGTGGCCGCGAAGGATGTTCTGTCCTTGAAGGATCGTTTTGTGGCCGCGAAGGATGTTTTGTGGCCGCGAAGGATGTTTTGTGGCCGCGAAGGATGTTTTGTGGCCGCGAAGGATGTTCTGTCCTTGAAGGATCGTTTCGTGGCCGCGAAGGATCGTTTTGTGGCCGCGAAGGATGTTTCGTCCGCGAAGGATGTTTCGTCCGCGAAGGATGTTTTGTCCGTGAAGGATCTTTAGGCTGCGAAGGATGTTTTGTCCGTTAGGGATGTTGTGGTTGAGCGTGAGATGTTGCTTGAGTGTGGGATTGAGGTGATGTGGTTGCCTGTGGCTCCTTTTCCCACCCACTGGGGTGGGATCTCAGCCCGTGGTGGAGCTGGAGACGTTGGTGGAGATGCCTTCGGGCCCCCTCAGGCCCACCCAGGCCCTCTCAGGCCCACCCAGGCCCTCTCCCGCTCTCAGCGCGGTGCTAACCGTCCCGGCTTTGCCGCAGCGTGGCCGCCCGGCCTGCTCTCCGTCCTCTCCGTCCTGGCCGAGCTGAGCACCTACGTCCTCCTGCTCTGGGGAACCGTCCGCTTCTTCGGCTTGGAGGTCAACTGGGAGAAGAAGCTGGTGGATTCCAAAGTGGGTACGTCCCGGGCGGCGGCTCCAGGGCGCGGGGCCTGCGCCGGGGCGGCTCGTGCCTGATGCCGCGGCGGTCGCCTTCCCTCCAGCCTTCACCTACCACGAGTTCAGCACGTGGCTGCGGGCGGTGACGCTGCCGCTGGTTGGACTGGGCTTCCTCTCGCTCTCCTGGGAGATCCTGGTGGCTCTGTACAGGTGGGTGACGCCGAGCGCTGGGGGAGGCCGGGGGGACAAGCCCCCAGGTGGGGTCTGGGGCGGAGGTGAGGCCGGAGGTTCAACCAGGCCAAGTGGCGGATCCTGCCCTTGGGGCACAACAACCCTGAGCAGCTACAGTGGTGGGAGATGGAGTGAACTCCAGCCGGAGGCTCCGAGCGGTGTCCCCAGGGCTCAGCGCTGGGTCCTGCTCAAGGTCTTCATCACTGACCTGGATGAAGGCATCGAGGGCTCCCTCAGCCAGTTTGGAGATGACACTGAGCTGGGTGGGAGCTGGAGGGGTTGGAGGGTCTCCAGAGGGATCTGACCAGGCTGGATCCATGGGCTGAGACCAACGGGATGAGGGTTAACGAGGCCCAAAGGGCGGATCCTGCCCTTGGGGCACAACAACCCTGAGCAGCTCCAGCCTAAGGAGAAGTCTGACTGGAAAGTGGCTGGAGGAGAAGGACCTGGGAGGGGTTGGTTGAAGAGGAGGCAGCAGGAGGAGTCCAGGTGGCCAAGAAGGCCAAGGGCATCTTGGCTTGGATGAGAGCCGGTGTGGCCAACAGGGCCAGGGAGGTTCTTCTCCCTCTGGGGAGACCCAACCTCCAATCCTGGGCTCAGTGCTGGCTCCTTCACTCCAAGAAAGACCTTGAGGCTGTGGAGCGAGTGCAGAGAAGAGCAAGGAAGGTGGGGAAGGGTGTGGAGAAGAAGCCTGAGGGCCCTGGGGGTGTTTGTCCTGGAGAAGAGGAGGCTGAGGGGAGACCTCCTTGCTCTGTGCAACTCCCTGAGAGGAGGTTGTGGAGAGGAGGGAGCTCTGGGCTCTTCTCCCAAGGGACAGGCCGAGAGGGAATGGCCTCAAGCTCCACCAGGGGAGGCTCAGGATGGAAATTCTTCATGGAAAAGGTCACTGGGAGCTGGTAGAAGCTGCCCAGGGCGGTGGTGGAACCACCTTCCCTGTTGGGGTTTAAGGGTCGGGCGGACGAGTTGCCGAGGGACACGGGTTAGCGATTGATGGGAAGGGTTGGACTCCACGATCCGATGGGTCTTTTCGTAGAATGGCCAGGTTGGAAAAGTCCCACCGGATCGTGGAGTCCAACCCCTTCTCATCCCGCACTTCGGTGGTTCTCCCGCTTCTCTCCTCCCCTCCCAGATGCGCCTGCGTCCGCGGATGCTTCTGGAAGCTCTGGGCCACCCTCCAATGGGCCGTCTTCTCCACCGCCGCCTTGGGGATGTTTGCCGTCAGCTTGGTGAGCGCCGGATCCCCTCGACCCCTTCCAAAAAAAAACCAAAACAAACCTTCTCGGATGCGGTGACGGAAGCGCTTTGCCCTCTCCGGTTAGGTGCCCTTCACCTACATCGAGCACGAGTCCAACGGGAAGCTCTGGCCTGGCGTCCACCAGATGTTTGGCGCCGTCGAGCGCTTCCAGGTGGTCAACTCCTACGGCCTCTTCCGGAGGATGACGGGAGTCGGGGGGCGGCCGGAGGTGGTGCTGGAGGGCAGCTACGACAAGGAGACCTGGACGGTGAGTCGGGGCCGCGAAGACCTCGGGGTTGGGCGGGAAGAACTGCTTCGGGCGGTTGGGTCGGAGCTTTAATAAGAGGTCGTCGTCGGCCGAGGGAGTTGATAGAATCGTAGAATCACCAGGTTGGAAGAGACCCGTCGGATCATCGAGTCCAACATGTTCATGGAACAGTTTGGCTTGGAAGAGACCTTAAAGCCCCTCCAGGTCCATCCCTGCCCAGGGAGGGGGTTGAGTCCCCGTCCCTGGAGGGGTTTAAGGGACGGGTGGCCGAGGTGCTGAGGGACATGGGTTGGTGATTGATGGGAAGGGTTGGACTCCACGATCCGGTGGGTCTCTTCCAACCTGGTGATTCTGTGATTTTAAGTCGTGGCTGGAGGAGAAGGAGCTGGGGTGGGGGTTGGGTGAAGAGGAGGCAGTAGGAGGAGTCCAGGTGGCCAAGAAGGCCAAGGGCATCTTGGCTTGGATGAGAGCCGGTGTGGCCAGCAGGGCCAGGGAGGTTCTTCTCCCTCTGGGGAGACCCAACCTCCAATCCTGGGGTCGGTGCTGGCTCCTTCACTCCAAGAAAGACCTTGAGGGGCTGGAGTGAGTCCGGAGAAGGGAACAGAGGTGGGGAAGGGTGTGGAGAAGAAGGCTGAGGGCCCTGGGGGTGTTTCTCGTGGAGAAGAGGAGGCTGAGGGGAGACCTCCTTGCTCTCTGCGACTCCCTGAGAGGAGGTTGTGGAGAGGAGGGAGCTCTGGGCTCTTCTCCCAAGAGACAAAATGAGGTGGAACAACCTCAAGCTCCACCAGGAGAGGCTCAGGATGGACGTCAGGAGGATCTTCTTCACCGAAAGGGTTTTCAGGCCCAGGGAGGGGGTTGAGTCCCCGTCCCTGGAGGGTTTAAGGTGGCCGAGGCGCTGAGGGCCACGGGTCAGTGATTGATGGGGGTGCCTTGGACCTCCATGACGGGGTCCCCTCCGAGCCTGGCGGTTGTCGCGGCAGGAGATCGAGTTCCTCTACAAACCGGGCAACGTGAGCGCGGCCCCGGCCCTGGTGGCCCCGCACCAGCCGCGCCTCGACTGGCAGATGTGGTTCGCGGCCCTGGGGCCTCACACCAGCAGCCCCTGGTTCGCCAGCCTGGTCCACCGGCTCCTGCAGGGCAAGAGCGACGGTCAGTGGGGTCCCAGACGGGGGGCAAGGAGGGGGGGGGCGGGCTCGGGTGGCGTCTGGGGGCCCTTCCCACCCTTTCCGTCATCTGAGGTGGAACCAGATGATTTTTGAGGTCCTTCCCAGCCCATTCCATGACTTGAGGTTGAACTGGATTGGATTTGAGGTCCCTCCCAACCCAAACCATGACTTGAGGTGAACTTGGATGGTTTTTCAGGTCCCTTCCAGCCCTTTCCATGACTTGAGGTGGAACCAGATGAGCTTTGAGGTCCCTCCCAACCCAAACCATGACTTGAGGTGGAACCAGATGATCTTTGAGGTCCCTTCCGACCCATCCCATGATCTGAGGGGGAACCAGATGAGCTTTGAGGTCCCTCCCAACCCATTCCATGACTTGAGGTAGACCTGGATGGTTTTTGAGGTCCCTTCCAGCCCATTCCATGATCAGAGGTGGAACCAGATGAACTTTCAGGTCCTTCCCAACCCATTCCGTGACTTGAGGTGGAACCAGATGAGCTTTGAGGTCCTTCCCAACCCATTCCATGACTTGAGGTGGACCTGGCAGAGCTTTGAGGTCCCTCCCAGCCCATTCCATGACTTGAGGTGGAACTGGATGATTTTTGAGGTCCTTCCCAGCCCATTCCATGACTTGAGGTTGAGCTGGATTGGATTTGAGGTCCCTCCCAACCCATTCCATGACTTGAAGTGGAACCAGATGAGCTTTGAGGTCCCTTCCGACCCATCCCATGATCTGAGGTGGAACCAGATGAGCTTTGAGGTCCCTCCCAACCCAAACCATGACTTGAGGTGGAACCAGATGAGCTTTGAGGTCCCTCCCAACCCATTCCGTGACTTGAGGTGGAACCAGATGATTTTTGAGGTCCTTCCCAAACCATTCCATGACTTGAGGTTGGACTGGATTGGATTTGAGGTCCCTTCCAGCCCATTCCATGACTTGAGGTGGACCTGGCAGAGCTTTGAGGTCCCTCCCAGTCCATCCCATGACTTCAGGTAGACCTGGATGATTTTTGAGGTCCTTCCCAGCCCATTCCATGACTTGAGGTTGAACTGGATTGGCTTTGAGGTCCTTCCCAACCCATTCCATGACATGAGGTTGAACTGGATTGGGTTTGAGGTCCCTCCCAACCCAAACCATGACTTGAGGTGAACTTGGATGGTTTTTGAGGTCCCTTCCAGCCCTTTCCATGATCTGAGGTGGAACCAGATGAGCTTTGAGGTCCCTCCCAGCCCATTCCGTGACTTGAGGTGGAACCAGATGAGCTTTGAGGTCCCTTCCGACCCGTCCCATGATCTGAGGTGGAACCAGATGAGCTTTGAGGTCCCTCCCAACCCATTCCATGACTTGAGGTAGACCTGAATGGTTTTTGAGGTCCCTTCCAACCCATTCCATGACTTGAGGTGGAACCAGATGAGCTTTGAGGTCCCTCCCAGCCCATTCCATGACTTGAAGTGGAACCAGATGAGCTTTGAGGTCCCTTCAACCCATCCCATGACCTGAGGTGGAACCAGATGAACTTTGAGGTCCCTCCCAACCCATTCCATGACTTGAGGTTGAACTGGATTGGATTTGAGGTCCCTTCCGACCCGTCCCATGATCTGAGGTGGAACCAGATGAGCTTTGAGGTCCCTTCCGACCCATCCCATGACCTGAGGTGGACCTGGCAGAGCTTTGAGGTCCCTCCCAACCCATTCCATGACTTGAAGTGGAACCAGATGAGCTTTGAGGTCCTTCCCAACCCATTCCATGATCTGAGGTGGAACCAGATGGCTTTGAGGTCCTTCCCAACCCATCCCATGACTTGAGGTGAACCTGGCAGAGCTTTGAGGTCCCTCCCAACCCATCCCATGACTTGAGGTGGAACTGGATGATTTTTGAGGTCCTTCCCAACCCATTCCATGACTTGAGGTGAACCTGGCAGAGCTTTGAGGTCCCTCCCAACCCATCCCATGACTTGAGGTGGAACTGGATGATTTTTGAGGTCCTTCCCAACCCATTCCATGACTTGAGGTGAACCTGGCAGAGCTTTGAGGTCCCTCCCAACCCATCCCATGACTTGAGGTGGAACCAGATGAGCTTTGAGGTCCCTTCAACCCATCCCATGACTTGAGGTGGACCTGGTAGTGCTTTGAGGTCCTTCCCAACCCACCCCATGACCTGAGGTGTCTCTGCAGTGATCCACCTCCTCCAGCCGGACGCCTCCCGCTACCCCTTCCGCTCCCGCCCTCCGACCTACGTCCGGGCCCAGCTCTACAAGTACTGGTTCACCGGCTCGGCCGACGCCAGGTGAGAGTCGCCCCGGGGCCTCCTCGGGGGCCACCAGGGCTCGGCGGCCACCGGCCCCTCACCTCTGCTTGCCCCCCAACCCCGACCCACCGCAGCTCGGCCCCCGCCCCCTGGTGGCGACGGCAACGAGTCCACGAGTTCTTCCCGGCCGTCTCCTTGGGAGACCCTGCGCTGGAGACCCTGCTGGGCCAGCACGGCCTCAAGGTGAGGAGCCCTGGGCCCTGTGGCCACCACCAGTCTCCCCGTGGCCATTGCCTGGTCCCCGTGGCCACCACCACTCTTCCTGTGGCCATAGCATGAACCTTGTGGCCACCACCACCACCCTCCCCGTGGCCATCGCATGGTCCCCGTGGCCACCATCACCCTCCCCGTGGCCATATCATGATCCTGTGGCCACCACCAGTCTCCTTGTGGCTATGTCATGATCTTGTGGCTGTCACATGGTCCCTGTGACCACCACCACCCCCCTCCCCATGGCCATAGCATGAACCTTGTGGCCACCACCACCCTCCCCATGGCCATGTCCTGGTCCCTATGGCCATGTCCTGGTCCCTGTGGCCACCACCACCCTCCCCAGGGCCATGTCATGATCCTGTGGCCACCACCGGTCTCCTTGTGGCTGTCACATGGGCCCTGTGGCCACCACTACTCTTCCTTTGGCCAGGTCCTGTTCCCTGTGGCCACCACCACTCTCCTTGTGGCCATGTCCTGGTCCCTGTGGCCATTTTGCGATTCCTGTGGCCACCAACCCCCTCCCCATGGCCGTGTCGTGTTCCCTGTGGTGACGTCATGAACCTTGTGGCCACCACCCCCCTCCCCGTGGCCACCACCCTCCTCCCCATGGCTCTCCCATGAGCTCTGTGGCCACACACACCACCCCCCCCCCCCACCTCCTCATGGCCGTATCATGGTTCCCACGTCCCCGTCTCGCTCCCCGTGGCCACCACCCCCTTCCCTGTGGCCACCACCACCCCCCCCATTGCTTGCCCCGCAGGACAAGGCCTCTCCCAAGCGCCCTCCGGCCACCTTCCTCCCGCGGCTCCTAGCCACCCTCCGCACCTTCCTGCGGCCTTTCTCCGGCCCTGCCGTCCTCTGGGCCCTCTACCTGCTGGTAGCCACCGCCGGGCTCCTGCCGGCCCTGGGCCAGCGGCCCCCCCGGCGCCACAAAGGGCCGCGGGGCGAGAAGAACGGGCACCTGCGGCGCAGGGACGGCAAGGAGGCCGCCGAGGGCAACGGCCGCAGCCGCGGGGCCACCGACAGCCACCAAGGCGAAGGCCGGAGCCGCGTGGCTACCAATGGCCACGGCGAGGGCCTCCGTGGCCCCAAGAAGAAGAATAAATAGGGCCTGGAGCCCCCACAGACTCACCACGTGGCCGGGAGCACCCCACAGCTTGCCCCCCAGGACCCTCAACTTGCCCCTGACTTGCCCCTCAAGACCCTCAACTTGTCCCCTAACTTTCCCCTCAGGACCCACAACTTGCCCCCCAGGACCCTCAACTTGCCCCTGACTTGCCCCCCAGGACCCTCAACTTGCCCCTAACTTACCCCCCAGGACCCTCAACTTGCCTCCTAACTTGCCCCCCAGGACCCTCAACTTGCCTCCTAACTTCTGCCCCAGGGACCCTGAACTTGCCCCCCGGGACCCTCAACTTACCCCTAACTTGCCTCCGGGACCCTCAACTTACCCCTAACTTGCCTCCGGGACCCTCAACTTGCCCCCCAGGACCCTGAACTTACCCCTAACTTGCCCCCCAGGACCCTCAACTTGCCCCTGACTTGCCCCTCAGGACCCTCAACTTGCCCCTAACTTGCCCCCCAGGACCCTCAACTTGCCTCCTAACTTGCCCCCCAGGACCCTCAACTTGCCTCCTAACTTGCCCCCCAGGACCCTCAACTTGCCTCTTACTTGCCCCCCAGGGCCCTCAACTTGCCTCCTAACTTGCCCCCCAGGACCCTCAACTTGCCCCTAACTTACCCCCCAGGACCCTCAACTTACCCCTAACTTGCCTCCCAGGACCCTCAACTTGCCCCTAACTTGCCCCCCAGGACCCTGAACTTACCCCTAACTTGCCCCCCAGGACCCTCAACTTACCCCTAACTTGCCCCCCAGGACCCCCAACTTGCCCCTAACTTGCCCCCCAGGACCCTCAACTTGCCTCCTAACTTGCCCCCCAGGACCCTCAACTTGCACTTGGGGTCCACGTCCAGGGGGGTTTGGGGGTCCAGGAGGGGCGGATCAGAGTGTCCCCCAACATTTCTGGGGGTTCCGGAGTCCCTGAGGGGGTTTGGGGTCCCTGGGCAGTTTTGGGGGTTTATTCCCCATTTTTTTTGGGGAGGGGGGGTTGGAGGTCCCTGGGAGGTTTGGGGGTTCCTGAGGGGGAGGTTGGGGTCTCCTCTCCCCATTTCTGGGGGTTCTGGAGTCCCTGAGGGGGTTTGGGGGTGTCCCCCCCCCAATATTCTTAGGGGGATTTGGGGGGGGTCCCTGGGCAGATTTGGGGGGGTTATTCCCCATTTATCTGGGGGGAAGGGGGTCCCAGAAGGGGGAAGTTTGGGGTCTCCTCTCACCATTTCTGAAGCGTTTTGGGGTCCCTGAGGGCACTTGGGGTCCATGTCCAGGAGGGGGTTTGTTGATCTGGGAGGGGCAGATCAGAGTGTACTCCAACTTTTCTGGGGGTTCTGGAGTCCCTGAGGGGGTTTGGGGGTGTCCCCCCCCCATATTCTTAGGGGGATTTGGGGTTCCTTGAAGGGTATTGGGGTCCATCCTCCCCCATTTCTGAGGCGTTTTGGGGTTCCTGAGGGCACTTGGGGTCCATGTCCAGGGGGGTTTGTTGGTCTGGGAGGGGCAGATCAGAGTGTACCCCAACTTTTCTGGGGGTTGTGGAGTCCCTGAGGGGGTTTGGGGGTGTCCCCCCCATATTCTTAGGGGGATTTGGGGTTCCTGGGCAGATTTGGGGTTCCTTGAAGGGTATTGGGGTCCATCCTCCCCCATTTCTGAGGCGTTTTGGGGTCCCTGAGGGCACTTGGGGTCCATGTCCAGGGGGGTTTGTTGGTCTGGGAGGGGCAGATCAGAGTGTACCCCAACTTTTCTGGGGGTTCTGGAGTCCTTGAGGGGGTTTGAGGGTGTCCCCCCCCATATTCTTAGGGGGATTTGGGGTTCCTTGAAGGGTATTGGGGTCCATCCTCCCCCATTTCTGAGGCGTTTTGGGGTCCCTGAGGGCACTTGGGGTCCATGTCCAGGGGGGTTTGTTGGTCTGGGAGGGGCAGATCAGAGTGTCCCCCAACATTTCTGGGGTCCCTATCAAGGGGGTTTGGGGGTCCTAGGGTGGGGGGGGGGGGATGTGTTGCTTTGGGGCTCCGTTTGTGCTCCCCACTTCTTTTATAAATAAAAGCCTTGGACATTCCAAAATGGCTCCTGGTCAACCAACCAACCCCCCCAAGTCCTTCTCCTCCAGCCACTTTCCAGCCAGACTTCTCCTTAGGCTGGAGCTGCTCAGGGTTGTTGTGCCCCAAGGGCAGGATCCGCCATTTTTTCACCCTCCATTCTCCCCCTCGCCGCCATTTTTCACCCCTTCCCGCCATTTTTTCACCCTCCATTCTCCCCTTCGCCGCCATTTTTCACCCCTTTCCGCCATTTTTTCACCCTCCCTTCTCCCCCTCGCCGCCATTTTTCACCCCTTCCCGCCATTTTTTCACCCTCCCTTCTCCCCCTCGCCGCCATTTTTCACCCCTTCCCGCCATTTTTTCACCCTCCCTTCTCCCCCTCGACGCCATTTTTCACCCCTTCCCGCCATTTTTTCACCCTCCCTTCTCCCCCTCGCCGCCATTTTTCACCCCTTCCCGCCATTTTTTCACCCTCCCTTCTCCCCCTCGCCGCCATTTTTCACCCCTTCCCGCCATTTTTTTCACCCTCCATTCTCCCCCTCGCCGCCATTTTTCACCCCTTCCCGCCATTTTTTCACCCTCCCTTCTCCCCCTCGCCGCCATTTTTCACCCCTTCCCGCCATTTTTTTTTGCTCCCTTTTCTCAGCCCTTTCTCCCCTTTTTAACCCTTTCTGCCCCATCAGCTCCTTTCTCAGCCTCCCCTTAAATCCTTTCCCTTCCATTTAACCCTTTTTTCCCCTCTCCCCTCCTCCCATCAACCTTCCCCCTTTAACCCTTTCTCCCCCTTTGACTCCTCCTCCTCCTTTAACCCCTTCCTCCCCTCTTCACCCTCTCTTGTTTCCTTAACCCTTTCCTCCCTTTCTCCCCATTAACCCTCTCTCCCCATTAACCCTTTTAACGCTTTCTCCCCACCTTCTCCCCTTTTAACCCTTTCTCCTCCTTTATCCCTTCAACCCTTTCTCCCCCTTTAACCCTTTATCCCCTTTAACCCTTTCTCTCCCCTTTAACCCTTTCTCCCCTTTAACCCTTTATCCTCCTTTCACCCCTTTAGCCCCTTTAACCCTTTCTCCCCCTTAACCCTTTCCTCTTCCCTTTAACTCTTTCCTCCCCATCTCCCCTTTAACCCTTTCTCTCCCCTTTTAACCCTTTCTCTCCCCTTTTAACCCTTTCTCTCCCCTTTAACCCTTTCTCCCCCTTTAACCCTTTCTCTCCCCTTTAACCCTTTATCCCCTTTAACCCTTTCTCTCCCCTTTAGCCCTTTCTCCTCCTTTAACCCTTTCTCCCCTTTTAACCCTTTCTCCCCTTTAACCCTTTCTCCCCTTTAACCCTTTATCCTCCTTTCACCCCTTTCTCCCCTTAACCCTTTATCCCCTTTAACCCTTTCTTCTCTCTTAACCCTTTCTCTTCCCTTTAACCCTTTCCTCCCCATCTCCCCTTTAACCCTTTCTCTCCCCTTTATCCCTTTCTCTCCCTTTTTAACCCTTTCTCTCCCCCTTAACCCTTTCTCCCCTTTAACCCTTTCTCTCCCCTTTTAACCCTTTCTCTCCCCTTAACCCTCTCTCCCCTTTTAACCCCTTTCTCCCTCTTTAACCCTTTCTCCCCTTTAACCCCTTTCTCCCCTTTTAACCCTTTCACCCCCTCTCCCCACTCTCTCCAGCCTCTCCCAGTGCTGTGCAACTGGAGTTTATTGGGTTGACCCCCCCAGAAGGGGGTGAAGGTTGATTTTTTTTTTTTTTTTTTTGCTTTTTTTTTTTTTTTTTTTCCGGAATTGGGGTCTCTCCCTTCACCATCGGAGCCTCCCGGGGCAATATTTATCAATCAAGCCTTGATAATAACCCTTTAACCCTTCCACGTCCGGCAGCTCCTCTTGCTTGGTGTAGAGATCAAATTTGCTTCAATGAGAAAAAAAAAAAAAAAGGGGGGGGGGGAGATCAAAGGGGGTGATTCCCCCTAAATTCACCCCCTAAATTCACCCCCTAAATTCACCCCAAAAAATCACCCCGAGAAGAGCTCCGAGAGCCCCTAAGGCTCCTACTTGAGCTCCTGCAGCCAAGGGAGCATCTCCAGGTCGTGTTCGGAGCAGAGATGTCGGTAGTCGCCGTGCGTGTGCCAAGGGTAGAAGGAGTGGAAGCGAATCATGTAAAAAGCCTTCGGGGAGAATCAGAGAATCACAGAATCAC
Organism: Coccyzus lansbergi; assembly: GCA_033558105.1. Classification (NCBI taxonomy): domain Eukaryota; kingdom Metazoa; phylum Chordata; class Aves; order Cuculiformes; family Coccyzidae; genus Coccyzus; species Coccyzus lansbergi. The sequence goes on along the minus strand of JAUMJK010001985.1, from coordinate 22,808 downwards.
ACGATCGCCAGGTTGGAAGAGACCCACCGGATCATGGAGTCCAACCCTTCCCATCAAGCACTGACCCGCGTCCCTCAGAGCCTCGGCCGCTCGGCCCTTAAACCCCTCAGAGAAGGGGACTCAACCCCCTCCCTGCTCCACTGACTCTTTCCGTGAAATATTTAGTCCCAATGTCCAGCCTGAGCCTCTCCTGGTGGAGCTTGAGGCCGTTCCCTCTCGGCCTGTCCCTTGGGAGAAGAGCCCAGAGCTCCCTCCTCTCCACAACCTCCTCTCAGGGACTTGCAGAGAGCAATGAGGTCTCCCCTCAGCCTCCTCTTCTCCAGGACAAACACCCCCAGGGCCCTCAGCCTTCTTCTCCAGCCCCTTCCCCACCTTCCTTGCTCTTCTCTGCACTCGCTCCACAGCCTCAAGGTCTTTCTTGGAGTGAAGGAGCCAGCACTGACCCCAGGATTGGAGGTTGGGTCTCCCCAGAGGGAGAAGACCTGCACCCCAAAACCTGCACCCAGCACCCTGAATCCTGCCCCCCCAAATTCGGCACTCTGATTTCTGAATCCTGCTGCCTGCAACCAGCACCCTGCGCCTCAAATCCTGCACCACAAATCCCGCATCCCAAATCCTGCAGCCTGCAAAGGGACCTAAACAGGCTGGATCCATGGGCTGAGACCAATGTGATGAGGTTCAACAAGGCCAAATGGCAGGTCCTGCACTTGGGGCACAACAACCCTATGCAGAGCTACAGACTGGGAGAAGTCTGGCTGGAAAACTGCCAGGAGGAGAGGGACCTGGGGGGGTTGGTCGACAGCGACTGACCATGAGCCAGCAGTGTGCCCAGGGGGCCAAGAAGGCCAAGGGCATCCTGGCTTGGATCAGAAACGGTGTGACCAGCAGGGCCAGGGAGGTGATTCTCCCTCTGGACTCAGCACTGGTGAGACCACTCCTTGAATCCTGTGTTCAGTTGTGGGCCCCTCAGCACAAGAAGGATGTTGAGGCTCTGGAGAGAGTCCAGAGAAGAGCCACAAAGCTGGTGAAGGGGCTGGAGAACAGGCCTTATGAGTTGTGTCTGAGAGAGCTGGGGGGGTTTATCCTGGAGAAGAGGAGGCTGAGAGGAGACCTCATTGCTCTCTCCAACTACCTGAGAGGAGGTTGTGGAGAGGAGGGATCTGGGCTCTTCTCCCAAGGGACAGGGGACAGGACGAGAGGGAATGGCCTCAAGCTCCACCAGGGGAGATTTAGGCTGGAGATTAGGAGGAAGTTTTTCACACAGAGGGTCATTGGGCATTGGAATAGGCTGCCCAGGGAGGTGGTTGATTCCCCTTCCCTGGAGGTGTTTAAGGGACAGGTGGATGAGGTCCTGAGGGACTTGGTTTAGTGTTAGATAGGAATGGTTGGACTAGAAGATCCAATGGGTCCCTTCCAACCTGGTTGTTCTGTGATTCTATGATCCCGATTCCTGCACACTGAATCCTGCATCCTGATTCCTGCACCCTGCACCCCAAATCCTGCCCCTGGCCACCTGGACTCCTCCTGCTGCCTCCTCTCCAACCAACCCCCCCAGCTCCTTCTCCTCCAGACACTTTCCAGCCAGACTTCTCCTTAGGCTGGAGCTGCTCAGGGTTCTTGTGCCCCAAGGGCAGGATCCGCCCTTTGGGCCTCCTTAACCCTCACCCCATTGGTCTCAGCCCATGGATCCAGCCTGGTCAGATCCCTTTGGAGACCCTCAAACTCCTTCAGAACATCCACCCAGCTCAGTGTCATCTCCAAACTGGCTGAGGGAGCCCTCGATGCCTTCATCCAGGTCACTGATGAAGACCTTGAGCAGGACCCAGCGCTGAGCCCTGGGGACACCGCTCGGAGCCTCCAGCTGGAGTCGACTCCATCTCCCACCACTCTCTGGGTTCCTCATCCACCCAGTTCCCACCCGGGAGCTCCTTCTCCTCTCCAGCCCCAGAGGCGACAGGAGTTTGGGGCATAAAAAAAAAAAATTTGGGGTGACCCCGAGTTCCCCCCCAACCCCTTATGGAAGAGACTCCCCAAAAACATCTCACCTCCTTGGGCAGCGCGAAGTTGTTGGTGGTCATCACGCGGTACATGTACTCTGGGGGGAGAGAGGGGGGGGACACCCCAAAAAGGTCCTGGGGGACCCCCCCAGCCCCAACAAGGGGGAGAAAGGGACACCCCAGAGGCAAAAGAGAGGGTGATAGGAGCCCACACACACCCCCTGAACCCCAAAAACAAGGCTAAAGGGACCCCCCCCCCCCCCCCCAGACCCCTAAAGGTGCAAGAGGAGCCCCCCCCAGACCCTGAACCCCAAAAATGAGGGTAAAGGGGTCCCCCCAGACCCCAAAAGGGAGGTGAGAGGAGCCCCCCCCAGACCCTGAACCCCAAAAATGGGGCAAGGGGACCACCCCCCAGACCCCAACAGGGAGATGAAGTGACCCCCTCCCAACCCCTAAAGGTGCAAGAGGTGCCCCCCCAGACCCTGAACCCCAAAAATGGGGCAAGGGGACCACCCCCCAGACCCCAAAAGGGAGGTGAGAGGAGCCTTCCCAGACCCTGAACCCCCAAAATGAGGGTAAAGGGACCCCCCCCAGACCCCAAAAGGGAGATGAAGTAACCCCCTCCCAACCCCTAAAGGTGCAAGAGGAGCCCCCCCAGACCCTGAACCCCAAAAATGGGGCAAGGGGACCACCCCCCAGACCCCAAAAGGGAGGTGAGAGGAGACCCCCCAGACCCTGAACCCCAAAAATGGGGCAAGGAGACCCCCCCAGACCCCAAAAGAGAAGTGACCAGAGTCCCCCCCAGACCCTGAACCCCAAAAATGAGGGTAAAGGGGTCCCCCCAGACCCCAAAAGGGAGGTGACCGGAGTCCCCCCCCAGACCCTGAACCCCCAAAAGAGCATCAAGGTGACCACCCCCCAGACCCCAATTTCCCTCTAGAAGGAGCCCAGAGGAGCCTCCTCCTCCTCCCTTTTTGGGGTGTCCCCCAAAAATGTTGGGGTGTGTGTGTCCCCCCCCCCCCTTTTACCGTCGTGTCCCCAAGACATGAGGACGTTCTCCAGGCCACAGTGAGGTCGGTAGATGCCCAAGTCGGTGCTGGGAGGAGGAGGAGGAGGAGGAGGAGGAGGAGAAGACATCACGACGGGGACCTCCCCCCCCCCCTTCCCCATCACCGCCCGCCTCGCACCCCGATATTTTTTGGGGGTCACCTGTATCGCGGGTCCTTGGTGTCGGGGTTGTCCTGGAAGGTGGAGTCGGCGAAGACGACGCTTTTCTGGACTTTGCAGCCCACGGGGAAGGTGTCGCCCACCACCGCCCACTGCCGCGGGACAAGGACTTTTAGGGGGGGGGGGGTCCCACCGAGGAGAGGATGAGCGAGAGGGAACCCCCCGAAATCCAGCCCAACCCCCTCCGGGATGGACCCAGAAGGAGATGAGGAGGAGGAGGTCACCAAAAGGTGTCCCAGGATCTTCCAGAAAGGGGAAGAGGAGGAGGAGACCCCAAAATCCATCCTGACACCTCCAGGATGGACCCAGAAGGAGAAGAGGAGGAGGAGGTCACCAAAAGCCATCCCAGGACCCTCCAGAAAGGAGAAGAGGAGGAGGAGAGACCCCGAAAATCCATCCCAACATCTCCAGGATGAACCCAGAAGGAGAAGAGGAGGAAGAGGTCACCAAAAGCCATCCCAGGACCCTCCAACAAGGAGAAGAGGAGGAGGAGGTCCCAAAAATCCATCCTGACACCTCCAGGATGGACCCAGAAGGAGAAGAGGAAGAGGAGAGACCCCGAAATCCATCCCAACATCTCCAGGATGAACCCAGAAGGAGAAGAGGGGGAAGAGGCCCCAAAAGCCATCCCAGGACCCTCCAACAAGGAGAAGAGGAGAAGGAGGTCCCCAAAATCCATCCTGACACCTCCAGGATGGACCCAGATGGAGAAGAGGAGGAGGAAGAGGTCCCCAAAAGCCATCCCAGGACCCTCCAGAAAGGAGAAGAGGAGGAAGAGGTCCCCAAAATCCATCCTGACACCTCCAGGATGGACCCAGAAGGAGAAGAGGAGGAGGAGGTCACCAAAAGCCACCCCAGGACCCTCCAGAAAGGAGAAGAGGAGAAGGAGGTCCCCAAAATCCATCCTGACACCTCCAGGATGGACCCAGAAGGAGATGAGGAGGAAGAGAGACCCTAAAAGCCATCCCAGGACCCTCCAGAAAGGAGAAGAGGAGGAGGAGGTCCCCAAAATCCATCCCGACACCTCCAGGATGGACCCAGAAGGAGAAGAGGAGGAAGAGGTCCCCAAAAGCTGTCCCAGGACCCTCCAGAAAGGGGAAGAGGAGGAGGAGAGACCCCGAAAATCCATCCCAACATCTCCAGGATGGACCCAGAAGGAGAAGAGGAGGAGGAAGAGGTCCCCAAATCCATCCCAACACATCCAGGATGGACCCAGAAGGAGAAGAGGAGGAAGAGGTCACCAAAAGCCATCCCAGGACCCTCCAACAAGGAGAAGAGGAGGAGAGGAGACCCCAAAATCCATCCTGACACCTCCAGGATGGACCCAGAAGGAGAAGAGGAGGAGGAAGAGGTCCCAAAATCCATCCCGACATATCCAGGATGGACCCAGAAGGAGAAGAGGAGGAAGAGGCCCCAAAAGCCATCCCAGGACCCTCCAACAAGGAGAAGAGGAGGAGGAGAGACCCCGAAAATCCATCCCAACATCTCCAGGATGGACCCAGAAGGAGATGAGGAGGAAGAGAGACCCTAAAAGCCGTCCCAGGACCCTCCAGAAAGGGGAAGAGGAGGAGGAGGTCCCCAAAATCCATCCTGACACCTCCAGGATGGACCCAGAAGGAGAAGAGGAGGAGGAAGAGGTCCCCAAAAGCCATCCCAGGACCCTCCAGAAAGGAGAAGAGGAGGAGGAGGTCCCCAAAATCCATCCTGACACCTCCAGGATGGACCCAGAAGGAGATGAGGGGGAAGTGGCCCCAAAAGCCGTCCCAGGACCCTCCAACAAGGAGAAGAGGAGGAGGAGAGACCCCGAAAATCCATCCCAACACCTCCAGGATGGACCCAGAAGGAGATGAGGATGAAGAGGTCACCAAAAGCCACCCCAGGACCCTCCAACAAGGAGAAGAGGAGAAGGAGGTCCCCAAAATCCATCCTGACACCTCCAGGATGGACCCAGAAGGAGAAGAGGAGGAGGAAGAGGTCCCCAAAAGCCATCCCAGGACCCTCCAACAAGGAGAAGAGGAGAAGGAAGAGGTCCCCAAAAGCCATCCCAGGACCCTCCAGAAAGGAGAAGAGGAGAAGGAGGTCCC
>JAUMJK010001985.1:0-12500 GCA_033558105.1 Coccyzus lansbergi | reverse complement strand
TGGGACTTGGGGTCCATGAGGGACACTTGGTGTGACAGGAGGTCCATGAGGGTCACCAGGTGGGACTTGGGGTCCATGGGGCCATGGGGTGGCTCAGGTGTGTCCCCAGGTTGTCCCCAGGTGTCCCTCACCTTGCTCTGGACGAAGGCCAAGCTCTGCCGCGTGTGCATCTCCAGGTAGGTGTGGAACACGCGCCCCGACCCCTCCTGGGGACACCAGTGGCCCCAGTAGCCCCCAGTGCTCCCAATGTCCCCAGTATCCTCAGAGTCCCCAGCCCAGTATTCCCAGTATCCTACTGCCCTCAGTGTCCCCCAGTGCCCCCAGTATCCCAGGGCCTCACTGTCCCCATTGTCCCCAGTGCTCCCATTGTCCCCAGTGCTCCCAGTGCTTCCAGTATCACCAGTGCTCCCATTGTCCCCAGTGCTCCCAGTGCTTCCAGTGCTCCCAGTGTCCCCAGTGCTCCCAGTGCTTCCAGTATCACCAGTGCTCCCAGTGTCCCCAGTGCTCCCAGTGCTTCCAGTATCACCAGTGCTCCCAGTGTCCCCAGTGCTCCCAGTATCTTCAGTATCCCCAGTGCTCCCAGTAGCACCAGTGTCCCCAGTGCTCCCAGTGTCTCCAGTGCTCTCAGTATCCCTAGTGACCCCAATGCTCCCGGTATCCCCAGTGCCCCCAGTGCTCCCAGTGCCCCCAGTATCCCCAGGGCTCCCAGTATCCCCACACACCATCAGTGTCCCCAGTGCCCCCAGTGCTCCCAGTGCCCCCAGTGCCCCCATCCCAGTGCTCCCAGTCTCACCCTGTAGTCGCGAAACTGGGATTTTCCTTTGTTGGCTTCGGGGCCCTCGGGGGGCTCCGGGCTCTGGGGGGAAAGGGCTTGTGGGTCAGGGCTCTGCCCCCCAAGTGTGGGTCAGGGGGGTGTCTCTACCCCCCAAGTGTGGGACAAGGGGTGTCTCTGCCCCCTAAGTGTGGGTCAGGGGGGTCTCTCTGCCCCCTAAGTGTGGGACAAGGGTGTCTCTGCCCCCCAAGTGTAGGTCAGGGATCTCTCTGCCCCCCAAGTGTGGGACAAGGGGTGTCTCTGCCCCCCAAGTGTGGGACAAGGGTGTCTCTGCCCCCCAGGTGTGGGTCAGGGGTGTCTTTGCCCCCCAAGTGCAGGTCAGGGGGTGTCTCTGCCCCCCAAGTGTGGCTCAGGGGTGTCTTTGCCCCCCAAGTGTGGCTCAGGGGTGTCTTTGCCCCCCAAGTGTGGGCCAGGGGGTGTCTCTGCCCCCCAAGTGTGGGACAAGGGTGTCTCTACCCCCCAAGTGTGGGTCAGGGGTGTCTTTGCCCCCCAAGTGTGGGTCAGGGGGATCTCTGCCCCCCAAGTGTGGACCAGGGGATGTCTCTGCCCCCCAAGTGTGGGACAAGGGTGTCTCTAGCCCCCCAAGTGTGGGTCAGGGGTGTCTTTGCCCCCCAAGTGTGGGTCAGGGTCACTCACCAGGTTGTCGCTCATGGTGCCGCAGGTTGGGGTCTCCCCCCCGCCCGGGTCCCCTCTCCCCCTTTTAAGGGCTGTGGGCGGCGCAGGGTTAAACCAGTGCCCCCAGTCCCACCAGTGCCCCCAGTTACCGGCTCACCAGTTAACCCGAGTGCGTTAATCATCAGCCGGACCCCCGGCCACACCGCCCCTCCTCCCAGTCGCACCAGTTTCCCCAGTGCTCCCAGTAGCACCAGTGTTCCCAGTGTCCCCAGTGCTCCCAGTGGCACCAGTGCTCCCAGATTCCCAGTGCTCCCAGTAGCACTAGTGTCCCAGTGCTCCCAGTATCCCCAGTGTCCCCAGTGCTCCCTGTGTCCCCAGCGCTCCCAGCATCCCCAGTGACCCCAGTATCCCCACAGCTCCCAGTACCACCAGTGTCCCCCACCTCCCAGTGGCCCCAGTGCTCCCAGTATCCTCAGTAGCCCTGAAGTCCCAGTGGCCCCAGTGCTCCCAGTGTATCCAGTGCTCCCAGTATCACCAGTGTCCCCAGTGCTCCCAGTGGCTCTAGTGCTCCCAGTATCACCAGTGTCCTCCCATCCAAGTGTCCCCAGTGCTCCCAGTATCACCAGTGTCCTCCCATCCAAGTGTCCCCAGTGCTCCCAGTATCACCAGTGTCCCCAGTGCTCCCAGTGGCCTCCATACTCCCAGAATTCCCAGTGCTCCCAGTATCACCAGTGTCCGCAGTGCTCCCAGTGCTCCCAGTATCTTCAGTATCCCTGAAGTCCCAGTGTCCCCAGTGCTCCCAGTATCCCCAGTGCCCCCAGTATCCCCAGTGTCCCCGTTTTCCAATGTCCCCAGTGCTCCCAGAGTCCCCAGTGCTCCCAGTATCCCAGTGTCCCCACCTCCCATTGTCCGCATTGCTCCCAGTGCTCCCAGTCTCCCCAGTGTCCCCACACGCCCAGTGTCTCCAGTGCTCCCAGTATCCCAGTGTCCCAAGTGCTCCCAGTATCACATGTCCCCCCATTTCCAGTATCCCCACACACTAGCAGTGTCCCCAGTGCCCCCAGTGCTCCCACTATCACCAGTGCTCCCAGTATCACCAGTGCTCCCAGTGTCCACACAGCCCCAGTTCTCCCAGTATCCCAGTGTCCACACTTCCCAATGTCCCCAGTATCCCCAATGTCCCCAGTGCTCCCAGTATCCCCAGTGCCCCCAGTATCCCCACATACCATCAGTGTCCCCAGCGCCCCCAGTGTCCCCAGTGCCCCCAATGCTCCCAGTATCCCCAGTGTCTCCAGTGCTCCCAGTATCCCCAGGGCTCCCAGTGTCCACACAGCCCCAGTTCTCCCAGTATCCCAGTGTCCCCACACACCAGCAGCGTCCCCAGTGCTCCCAGTATCACCAGTGTCCACAATGCTCCCAGTGCTCCCAGTATCACCAGTGCTCCCAGTGTCCCCAGTGCTCCCAGTATCCCCAACGTCCCCAGTATCTCCACACACCATCAGTGTCCCCAGCGCTCCCAGTGTCCCCAGTGCTCCCAGTATCACCAGTGTCCCCAGTGCTCCCAGTATCCCCAGTGCTCCCAGTCTCCCCACTGTCCCCACTTTCCAATGTCCCCAGTGCTCCCAGTGTCCCCAGTGCTCCCAGTGTCCCCAGTGTCCCCACTTTCCAGTGTCCCCAGTGCTCCCAGTCTCCCCAGTGTCGTCCCCCGCCCTGGACCACTCGGCATCCCCATGGGCCACCATGGCCACCACAGGCCTCAATGAGCCGCCTCAGGCCTCTATGAGCCATTATGTGCCTCTAGGGCCACCTCAGGCCTCTATGAGCCACCTCAGGCTTCTATGAGCCATTATGTGCCTCTAAGGGCCACCTCAGGCCTCAATGAGCCACCTCAGGCCTCTATGAGCCACCATAGGCCTCAATGAGCCACCTCAGGCTTCTATGAGCCATCATGGGCCTCTAAGGGCTACCTCAGTCCTCTATGAGCCACCACAGGCTTCCGGGGCCACCTCAGGCCTCAATGAGCCACTCACAGGCTTCTATGAGCCATCATGGGCCTCTAAGGGCTACCTCAGGCCTCTATGAGCCACCACAGGCTTCCGGGGCCACCTCAGGCCTCTATGAGCCACCACAGGCTTCTATGAGCCATTATGTGCCTCTAGGGCCACCTCAGGCCTCAATGAGCCACCTCAGGCCTCTATGAGCCACCATAGGCCTCAATGAGCCACCACAGGCTTCTATGAGCCATTATGTGCCTCTAGGGCCACCACAGGCCTCTATGAGCCACCATGTGCCTCTAAGGACTACCTCAGGCTTCTATGAGCCACCTCAGGCCTCTATGAGCCACCACAGGCTTCTATGAGCCACCTCAGGCCTCTATGAGCCATTATGTGCCTCTAAGGGCCACCTCAGGCCTCTATGAGCCATTATGTGCCTCTAAGGGCTACCTCAGGCTTCTATGAGCCACTCACAGGCTTCTATGAGCCATTATGTGCCTCTAGGGCCACCTCAGGCCTCAATGAGCCACCACAGGCTTCCATGAGCCATTATGTGCCTCTAGGGCCACCTCAGGCTTCTATGAGCCACCTCAGGCTTCTATGAGCCATTATGTGCCTCTAAGGGCCACCACAGGCTTCTATGAGCCATTATGTGCCTCTAAGGGCTACCTCAGGCTTCTATGAGCCACCTCAGGCTTCTATGAGCCATCATGGGCCTCTAAGGGCCACCATAGGCCTCAATGAGCCACCACAGGCTTCCATGAGCCATTATGTGCCTCTAGGGCCACCTCAGGCTTCTATGAGCCACCACAGGCTTCCATGAGCCACCACAGGCCTCTAGGGCCACCACAGGCTTCTATGAGCCATTATGTGCCTCTAAGGGCTACCTCAGGCCTCAATGAGCCACCACAGGCCTCAATGAGCCACCACAGGCCTCTAGGGCCACCACAGGCTTCTATGAGCCATTATGTGCCTCTAGGGCCACCTCAGGCTTCTATGAGCCACCATGTGCCTCTAGGGCCTCTAGTAGCCCCCGTGGCCAACAGAGCCACCCTGGGCCTCTAGGAGCCACCCGGGGCCGGCGGTGGCCGCCGGGTGGCCTTTAGACAGACGTCGAGGAGGAGCCGGGGCAGGGGGTTGTGGGTGGGCAAGCGAGGAGGCGCTTTTAGTGGCCCCGTCAGCCGTAGCTGTGGGGGCTGAGGGGGCTGATGGGGGCCGAGCCCTGGCGGCCCAGCTGGCCCCGCAGGAGCCACAGCCGGTGGCTCAGGTTCTGCACTTGGCAGGTGCCCAAGACGCAGCCCGCGTGCCGACGGCCTCGCCGCGCCCACCGGGAACCCCCGGCCACTAGCCCGCCGGCTCGCCGCTTCGGTCCGGGCCCCCGGGCGAGCTGGAGGGCCGGCTGGGCAACTGGCCCGGGGGGTTGGAGTGGTCCATGCGCTCGGAGCTTCCGTCTGGGCTTGGTGGCCACCGCTGGTGGGTTTTGGTGGCCCAACTGGGGTCTGTGGGCTCGGAGCTTCAGTCTCGGCTTGGTGGCCACCACTGGTCCATGCCTGTGGGCTCGGAGCTTCAGTCCGGGCTTGGTAGCCACCGCTGGTGGGTTTTGGTGGCCCAACGGAGGTCTGTGGGCTCGGAGCTTCAGTCCGGGCTTGGTGGCCACCACTGGTGGGTTTTGGTGGCCCAACGGAGGTCCACGGGCTCGGAGCTTCAGTCCGGGCTTGGTGGCCACCGCTGGTGGGTTTTGGTGGCCCAACGGAGGTCCACGGGCTTGGAGCTTCAGTCTGGGCTTGGTGGCCACCACTGGTCCATGCCTGTAGGCTCGGAGCTTCAGTCCGGGCTTGGTGGCCACCGCTGGTGGGTTTTGGTGGCCCAACTGGGGTCTGTGGGCTCGGAGCTTCAGTCTGGGCTTGGTGGCCACCACTGGTCCATGCCTGTGGGCTCGGAGCTTCAGTCCGGGCTTGGTGGCCACCGCTGGTGGGTTTTGGTGGCCCAATGGAGGTCTGTGGGCTCGGAGCTTCAGTCTGGGCTTGGTGGCCACCACTGGTCCGTGCTGGTAGCCCAGTTGGGGTCCACGGGCTTGGAGCTTCAGTCCGGGCTTGGTGGGCACCACTGGTGGGTTTTGGTGGTCCCAGACTGGGAGCACTGGTCCATACTGGGCGGTGGGTGCTGGGCCCTGGACTGGGAGCACTGGTCCATACTGGGCGGTGGGTGCTGGGCCCTGGACTGGGAGCACTGGTCCATACTGGGCGGTGGGTGCTGGGCCCTGGACTGGGAGCACTGGGCTGGACTGGGAGTCCTCATTGCCCTGAGCGACCCTGAGAGAGAGAGAGAGAGAGAGAGAAAAGGGTGAGGATGGGGGGGGGGTGGGGAGAAGGGCACACGCGTGTGCAAAACACACGCCCACGTGCGTCCTCGTGCACACACGCCCTTGCACACCCATGTCCTCCCGTGCTCACACACGTGTCCTTGCACACGCACGTGTCCCCCCTGTGCCGCCTTCCCCGTGGGTGTTCCCGTGTGGGACCTTTGCCCTGGTGCTCGGTGGCCGCGCAGGCCAAGGGACCAGAGAGAAAAGGGGGGGGGGGGGGGGGAGAGAAAGGGGGGGGCAGCTGGAGAGAGTGGGGGGCTGGGGGGGGAGGGGGTGCTGGGGGTGTGGGTGCTGGGGATGGGGGTGCTGGTAGCTGGAGAGTGTGGGGTGTTGGGGAAGTGGGTGCTGGGGATGGGGGTGCTGGTAGCTGGAGAGTGTGGGGTGCTGGGGATGTGGGGTGTAAGCAGGGTGGGTGCTGGGGATGGGGGTGCTGGGGATGGGGGGTGCAAGCAAGGTGGGTGCTGGGGAAGGGGGTGCTGGAAGCTGGAGAGCATGGGGTGCTGGCAATGGGGGTGCTGGGGATGGGGGTGCTGGGGATGTGGGGTGCAAGCAGGGTGGGTGCTGGGGAAGGGGGTGTTGGAAGCTGGAGAGTGTGGGGTGCTGGGGGTGTGGGTGCTGGGGATGTGGGGTGCTGGTAGCTGGAGAGCATGGGGTGCTGGGGATGTGGGTGCTGGGGATGTGGGGTGCCAGAGAGCATGGGGTGCAAGCAGGGTGGGTGCTGGGGGTGTGGGTGCTGGTAGCCGGAGAGCATGGGGTGCTGGGGATGGGGGTGCTGGGGAAGTGGGTGCTGGTAGCTGGAGAATGTGGGGTGCTGGGGATGTGGTTGCCCAAAGCCAGAGAGCGTGGGGTGCTGGGAATGTGGGTGCTGGGAATGTGGGTGCTGGGAATGTGGGTGCTGAGGGTGTGGGTGCTGGGGAGTGTGGGGTGCTGGTAGCTGGAGAATGTGGGGTGCTGGGGATGTGGGGTGCTGGTAGCTGGAGAGTGTGGGGTGCTGGCAGTGTGGGTGCTGGGGATGTGGGTGCTGGTAGCTGGAGAGTGTGGGGTGCTGGCAATGGGGGTACCAGCAGCCAGAGAGTGTGGGGTGCTGGGGGCATGGGTGCTGAGGGTGTGGGGTGCTGGGGATGTGGGGTGCAAGCAGGGTGGGTGCTGGGGAAGGGGGTGCTGGAAGCTGGAGAGTGTGGGGTGCTGGGGGTGTGGGTGCCGGGGATGGGGGTGCTGGTAGCTGGAGAGCGTGGGGTGCTGGGGAAGTGGGGTGTAAGCAGGGTGGGTGCTGGGGAAGGGGGTGCTGGGGATGTGGGGTGCAAGCAGGGTGGGTGCTGGGGATGGGGGGTGCTGGTAGCTGGAGAGTGTGGGGTGCTGGGGGTGTGGGTGCTGGGGATGGGGGTGCTGGTAGCTGGAGAGTGTGGGGTGCTGGCAATGGGGGTACCAGCAGCCAGAGAGCGTGGGGTGCTGGGGGGGGGAGGGGGTGCTGAGGGTGGGGGTGCTGGGGATGTGGGGTGCAAGCAGGGTGGGTGCTGGGGAAGGGGGTGTTGGAAGCTGGAGAGTGTGGGGTGCTGGGGGTGTGGGTGCCGGGGATGGGGGTGCTGGTAGCTGGAGAGTGAGGGGTGTTGGGGATGTGGGGTGCCAGAGAGCGTGGGGTGCTGAGGATGTGGGTGCTGGGGGTGTGGGTGCTGGGGATATGGGGTGCAAGCAGGGTGGGTGCTTGGGGTGTGAGTGCTGCTCACGTGGGTGCTGGGATGTGGGTGCTGGTAGCCAGAGAGTGTGGGGTGCTGGGGAATGTGGTTGCCCAAAGCCAGAGAGCGTGGGGTGCTGGGAATGTGGGTGCTGGGAATGTGGGTGCTGAGGGTGTGGGTGCTGGTAGCTGGAGAATGTGGGGTGCTGGGGGTGTGGGGTGCTGGAAGCTGGAGAGCATGGGGTGCTGGCAATGGGGGTACCAGCAGTCAGCGAACGTGGGGTGTCAGCTGTGTGGGTGCTGGAGATGTGGGGTGCCTGGAGAGCATGGGGTGCCAGCAGTGTGGGTGCTGGGGATGTGGGTGCTGGAAGCTGAAGAGTGTTGGGTGCTGGGGGTGTGGGTATCGGGGAGGGTGGGTGCCCAAAGCCAGAGTGCGTGAGGTGCTGGCAGTGGGAGTGCTGGGGAAGTGGGTGCTGGGGATATGGGGGTGCCAGCCAGCCAGAGAGCATGGGGTGCCAGCAGGGTGGGTGCTGGGGCAGTGGGTGCTGGGAAAGTGGGTGCTGGGAATGTGGGTGCTGAGGGTGTGGGTGCTGGGGAGTGTGGGTGCTGGTAGCTGGAGAATGTGGGGTGCTGGGGAATGTGGGGTGCCAGAGAGTTTGTGGTGCCAGCAGGGTGGGTGCTGGTGCTGGGGGTGCTGAGGATATGGGTGCTGGTAGCTGGAGAGCGTGGGGTGCTGGGGGTGTGGGTGCTGGCAGCTGGAGAGCATGGGGTGCTGGGGATGGGGACACCAGCAGCCAGAGAGCGTGGGGTGCTGGGGGCATGGGTGCTGAGGATGTGGGGTGCTGGGGATGTGGGGTGCAAGCAGGGTGGGTGCTGGGGATATGGGTGCTGGTAGCTGGAGAGCATGGGGTGCTGGGGATGGGGATGTTGAGGGTGTGGGTGCTGGGTCTGGGGGTGCTGGGGATGTGGGTGCTGGGGGTGGGGGTGCTGGTAGCTGGAGAGCATGGGGTGCTGGGGATGTGGGTGCTGGGGATGTGGGGTGCCAGAGAGCATGGGGTGCAAGCAGGGTGGGTGCTGGGGGTGTGGGTGCTGGGGATGTGGGTGCTGGTAGCAGGAGAGTGTGGGGTGCTGGGGGTGTGGTTGCCCAAAGCCAGAGAGCGTGGGGTGCTGGGAATGTGGGTGCTGGGAATGTGGGTGCTGGGGAGTGTGGGTGCTGGTAGCTGGAGAATGTGGGGTGCTGGGGATGTGGGGTGCTGGAAGCTGGAGAGTGTGGGGTGCTGGCAGTGTGGGTGCTGGGGATGTGGGGTGCTGGTAGCTGGAGAGCATGGGGTGCTGAGGATGGGGGTGCTGGGGGTGTGGGTGCTGGTAGCTGGAGAGCGTGGGGTGCTGGCAATGGGGGTACCAGCAGCCAGAGAGCGTGGGGTGCTGGGGGCATGGGTGCTGAGGATGTGGGGTGCTGGGGATGTGGGGTGCAAGCAGGGTGGGTGCTGGGGAAGGGGGTGCTGGAAGCTGGAGAGTGTGGGGTGCTGGGGGTGTGGGTGCCGGGGATGGGGGTGCTGGTAGCTGGAGAGCGTGGGGTGCTGGGGAAGTGGGGTGTAAGCAGGGTGGGTGCTGGGGAAGGGGGTGCTGGGGATGTGGGGTGCAAGCAGGGTGGGTGCTGGGGATGGGGGGTGCTGGTAGCTGGAGAGTGTGGGGTGCTGGGGGTGTGGGTGCTGGGGATGGGGGTGCTGGTAGCTGGAGAGTGTGGGGTGCTGGCAATGGGGGTACCAGCAGCCAGAGAGCGTGGGGTGCTGGGGGGGGGAGGGGGTGCTGAGGGTGGGGGTGCTGGGGATGTGGGGTGCAAGCAGGGTGGGTGCTGGGGAAGGGGGTGTTGGAAGCTGGAGAGTGTGGGGTGCTGGGGGTGTGGGTGCCGGGGATGGGGGTGCTGGTAGCTGGAGAGTGAGGGGTGTTGGGGATGTGGGGTGCCAGAGAGCGTGGGGTGCTGAGGATGTGGGTGCTGGGGGTGTGGGTGCTGGGGATATGGGGTGCAAGCAGGGTGGGTGCTTGGGGTGTGAGTGCTGCTCACGTGGGTGCTGGGATGTGGGTGCTGGTAGCCAGAGAGTGTGGGGTGCTGGGGAATGTGGTTGCCCAAAGCCAGAGAGCGTGGGGTGCTGGGAATGTGGGTGCTGGGAATGTGGGTGCTGAGGGTGTGGGTGCTGGTAGCTGGAGAATGTGGGGTGCTGGGGGTGTGGGGTGCTGGAAGCTGGAGAGCATGGGGTGCTGGCAATGGGGGTACCAGCAGTCAGCGAACGTGGGGTGTCAGCTGTGTGGGTGCTGGAGATGTGGGGTGCCTGGAGAGCATGGGGTGCCAGCAGTGTGGGTGCTGGGGATGTGGGTGCTGGAAGCTGAAGAGTGTTGGGTGCTGGGGGTGTGGGTATCGGGGAGGGTGGGTGCCCAAAGCCAGAGTGCGTGAGGTGCTGGCAGTGGGAGTGCTGGGGAAGTGGGTGCTGGGGATATGGGGGTGCCAGCCAGCCAGAGAGCATGGGGTGCCAGCAGGGTGGGTGCTGGGGCAGTGGGTGCTGGGAAAGTGGGTGCTGGGAATGTGGGTGCTGAGGGTGTGGGTGCTGGGGAGTGTGGGTGCTGGTAGCTGGAGAATGTGGGGTGCTGGGGAATGTGGGGTGCCAGAGAGTTTGTGGTGCCAGCAGGGTGGGTGCTGGTGCTGGGGGTGCTGAGGATATGGGTGCTGGTAGCTGGAGAGCGTGGGGTGCTGGGGGTGTGGGTGCTGGCAGCTGGAGAGCATGGGGTGCTGGGGATGGGGACACCAGCAGCCAGAGAGCGTGGGGTGCTGGGGGCATGGGTGCTGAGGATGTGGGGTGCTGGGGATGTGGGGTGCAAGCAGGGTGGGTGCTGGGGATATGGGTGCTGGTAGCTGGAGAGCATGGGGTGCTGGGGATGGGGATGTTGAGGGTGTGGGTGCTGGGTCTGGGGGTGCTGGGGATGTGGGTGCTGGGGGTGGGGGTGCTGGTAGCTGGAGAGCATGGGGTGCTGGGGATGTGGGTGCTGGGGATGTGGGGTGCCAGAGAGCATGGGGTGCAAGCAGGGTGGGTGCTGGGGGTGTGGGTGCTGGGGATGTGGGTGCTGGTAGCAGGAGAGTGTGGGGTGCTGGGGGTGTGGTTGCCCAAAGCCAGAGAGCGTGGGGTGCTGGGAATGTGGGTGCTGGGAATGTGGGTGCTGGGGAGTGTGGGTGCTGGTAGCTGGAGAATGTGGGGTGCTGGGGATGTGGGGTGCTGGAAGCTGGAGAGTGTGGGGTGCTGGCAGTGTGGGTGCTGGGGATGTGGGGTGCTGGTAGCTGGAGAGCATGGGGTGCTGAGGATGGGGGTGCTGGGGGTGTGGGTGCTGGTAGCTGGAGAGCGTGGGGTGCTGGCAATGGGGGTACCAGCAGCCAGAGAGCGTGGGGTGCTGGGGGCATGGGTGCTGAGGATGTGGGGTGCTGGGGATGTGGGGTGCAAGCAGGGTGGGTGCTGGGGAAGGGGGTGCTGGAAGCTGGAGAGTGTGGGGTGCTGGGGGTGTGGGTGCCGGGGATGGGGGTGCTGGTAGCTGGAGAGCGTGGGGTGCTGGGGAAGTGGGGTGTAAGCAGGGTGGGTGCTGGGGAAGGGGGTGCTGGGGATGTGGGGTGCAAGCAGGGTGGGTGCTGGGGATGGGGGGTGCTGGTAGCTGGAGAGTGTGGGGTGCTGGGGGTGTGGGTGCTGGGGATGGGGGTGCTGGTAGCTGGAGAGTGTGGGGTGCTGGCAATGGGGGTACCAGCAGCCAGAGAGCGTGGGGTGCTGGGGGGGGGAGGGGGTGCTGAGGGTGGGGGTGCTGGGGATGTGGGGTGCAAGCAGGGTGGGTGCTGGGGAAGGGGGTGTTGGAAGCTGGAGAGTGTGGGGTGCTGGGGGTGTGGGTGCCGGGGATGGGGGTGCTGGTAGCTGGAGAGTGAGGGGTGTTGGGGATGTGGGGTGCCAGAGAGCGTGGGGTGCTGAGGATGTGGGTGCTGGGGGTGTGGGTGCTGGGGATATGGGGTGCAAGCAGGGTGGGTGCTTGGGGTGTGAGTGCTGCTCACGTGGGTGCTGGGATGTGGGTGCTGGTAGCCAGAGAGTGTGGGGTGCTGGGGAATGTGGTTGCCCAAAGCCAGAGAGCGTGGGGTGCTGGGAATGTGGGTGCTGGGAATGTGGGTGCTGAGGGTGTGGGTGCTGGTAGCTGGAGAATGTGGGGTGCTGGGGGTGTGGGGTGCTGGAAGCTGGAGAGCATGGGGTGCTGGCAATGGGGGTACCAGCAGTCAGCGAACGTGGGGTGTCAGCTGTGTGGGTGCTGGAGATGTGGGGTGCCTGGAGAGCATGGGGTGCCAGCAGTGTGGGTGCTGGGGATGTGGGTGCTGGAAGCTGAAGAGTGTTGGGTGCTGGGGGTGTGGGTATCGGGGAGGGTGGGTGCCCAAAGCCAGAGTGCGTGAGGTGCTGGCAGTGGGAGTGCTGGGGAAGTGGGTGCTGGGGATATGGGGGTGCCAGCCAGCCAGAGAGCATGGGGTGCCAGCAGGGTGGGTGCTGGGGCAGTGGGTGCTGGGAAAGTGGGTGCTGGGAATGTGGGTGCTGAGGGTGTGGGTGCTGGGGAGTGTGGGTGCTGGTAGCTGGAGAATGTGGGGTGCTGGGGAATGTGGGGTGCCAGAGAGTTTGTGGTGCCAGCAGGGTGGGTGCTGGTGCTGGGGGTGCTGAGGATATGGGTGCTGGTAGCTGGAGAGCGTGGGGTGCTGGGGGTGTGGGTGCTGGCAGCTGGAGAGCATGGGGTGCTGGGGATGGGGGACACCAGCAGCCAGAGAGCGTGGGGTGCTGGGGGCATGGGTGCTGAGGATGTGGGGTGCTGGGGATGTGGGTGCAAGCAGGGTGGGTGCTGGGGATATGGGTGCTGGTAGCTGGAGAGCATGGGGTGCTGGGGATGGGGATGTTGAGGGTGTGGGTGCTGGGTCTGGGGGTGCTGGGGATGTGGGTGCTGGGGGTGGGGGTGCTGGTAGCT
>JAUMJK010001984.1:0-42188 GCA_033558105.1 Coccyzus lansbergi | reverse complement strand
CCCTCGCGGCGCGGCGGCCATGGCGGTGAAGGCGATCAACCCCAAGGCGGAGGTGGCCCGTGCCCAGGCCGCGCTGGCCGTCAACATCAGCGCGGCCCGCGGGCTGCAGGATGTGCTGCGAACCAACCTAGGCCCCAAGGGCACCATGAAGATGTAAGGGGAGCCGCCGTTAGGGCGGGAGAAGGGGGGGAGAGTGAGGGAGGGGGGAGCCCACAGTGTGGCCTGAGGGGGACCGTGAGGGGAGCAGGGAGGATGGGACGGGGGAGACACAAGCCACTCACAACCTAGGACCCGTGTGAGGCCAGACCACCGCTGCGAACACGGGAACAAAGGCACAAGGCTCCTGGACGGGCGGGTGGGGCGGAATGAATGGCCCATGTGCAGCGGCCGCTGCTCATTCCCGGCTTTGTCACCCGCAGGCTCGTGTCCGGGGCTGGAGACATCAAGCTGACCAAAGATGGCAACGTGCTGCTGCAGGAGATGGTGAGCTGGGGCGGGGGCGAGCGTGTTTTGGGGGATTAGGAGGCAGAAGTCTGTTCCTGTGCCCTTCTAGCGCCTGTGGCACCACCCTGCTGCCCTCAACCTGCTCTTCTGCAGAGCCCTGGGAGGAAATGTCCTTTGGGAGGAAGTAAATCATAGAATAGAATCATAGAATCATAGAACAACCAGGTTGGAAGAGACCCATCGGATCTTCTAGTCCAACCATTCCTATCAAACACTAAACCAAGTCCCTCAATAAATGCATCTTGGTAGATTTTGAATGAAAATTGAGTGCTGATGGAGCAAGTTTAAAGGAAATGTGAGCTGTTTAACAGTGCTGGTTCTGTGGCCTTCCATTTTAATAGAGTCATAGAACAACCAGGTTGGAAGACACCCACCTGATCATCGAGTCCAACCATTCCTATCAAACACTAAACCAAGTCCCTCAAGACCTCATCCACCCGCACCTTAAACCCCTCCAGGGAAGGTGAATCAGCCACCTCCCTGGGCAGCCTCTGACAGTGCCCAATGACCCTTTTCGGGAAAAACTTCCTCCTAATGTCCAGCCTAAATCTCCGCTGGTGGAGCTTGAGGCCATTCCCTCTCGTCCTGTCCCTTGGGAGAAGAGCCCAGCTCCCTCCTCTCTACAACCTCCTTTCAGGGAGTTGGAGAGAGCAATGAGGTCTCCCCTCAGCCTCCTCTTCTCCAGGATAAACACCCCCAGCTCTCTGAGCTGTTCCTCGTAAGGCCTGTTCTCCAACCCGTTCTCCAACCC
Organism: Coccyzus lansbergi; assembly: GCA_033558105.1. Lineage (NCBI taxonomy): Eukaryota > Metazoa > Chordata > Aves > Cuculiformes > Coccyzidae > Coccyzus > Coccyzus lansbergi. The sequence continues at coordinate 40,933 of JAUMJK010001984.1, read as the reverse complement.
CTTCCCCAGCTTCATTGCTCCTCTCTGGACTCTCTCCAGAGCCTCAACATCCTTCTTGTGGTGAGGGGCCCACAACTGAACACAGGATTTGAGGGAGAAGAACCTCCCTGGACCTGCTTGCCACGCTGTTTCTGATCCAAGCCAAGATGCCATTGGCCTTCTTGGCCACCTGGGCCACTGCTGGCTCATGTTCAAAAAATACTTTTGTCAATCTTCTTTCAGATTGATGGCTTCCCATACCAATGCAATAAGGCTGATTTTGTTTGTTTTGTTTTGTTTAGCAAATACAACACCCGACAGCCTCCTTGATAGCAAAAGTAGCTACAGCACAAGATGACATCACTGGAGATGGTACCACTTCAAACGTCTTGATTATCGGAGAACTCCTCAAGCAGGCAGATCTCTACATTTCTGAGGTATGTGTGCAGCATTTCTTTTGTAGATGGACAAGGGGTAAGTTTCATCTGAGACAGTTCAGCTTGTTCCATGTTTAATGCCTGATACTCATAATGCATCACACATGAAAATGTATATTTCTGCTTCAAAAGAGTTCATCGTGGAACTATTAAAATGGAAGTGGAAGACCTAAGATTTGTTCAAAACTAACCCTGCTTACTGTGGATACTGAAGCTTTTAATAAGGTTATATCTGATAACCTGCTATTACCTCTTTAGTACCAGTTAAAATACTTCTTTACATTGTATGTTCACAAGGGGATTTCTGATACGGAGTATTTTAGATACTATAAGCTGCAAAAAAGGCATTCGTGTTGCACAGCGAACACCCAAGTGTGCTTTGTAGTTCCCTTGGTTTTAGTTCTGTGCAAGAAAAATCTGTACTTTTCCTCTGCATTGAAAGGATTTGCATTCCTTTTATATGTATTCAGAAGGACAGTACATGTTCTTGGCTTTGTAGGATACATATTCCCTATGTTTTATCAGAAACGACAGGTTCCTTTTGTCAAAAAGTCTAACAGTTTCCCTTCATCCCTTGCGTTAGGGTTTGCACCCCAGAGTAGTAGCAGAAGGATTTGAGATTGCGAAGGAGAAAGCGCTTGAAGTTTTGGAGCAGGTTAAAGTAACCAAGGAAATGGACCGAGAGAGTCTCATAGATGTTGCCAGAACGTCCCTTCGTACTAAAGTTCATGCTGAGCTCGCTGACGTCCTAACGGAGGCAAGTGACGTGTCTTTTCTACTTTGTTTTGGGCAAAGAGGTCCAGGTTTTAAACCACTGTCGTTCCTTGAGGGAAGGGGGGATGGAAAGATGCACTTTGGAAAAGCTAATGTCCCTCTGGGGGCTTTTCTCCCTCCCATCTCTTCCAGGCTGTAGTAGATTCTGTCTTGGCAGTCAGAAAACCAGATGAGCCTATTGACCTCCACATGATAGAGATAATGGAGATGAAGCACAAATCGGAAACTGACACAACGTAAGTGGCAGTAGCCTCGAGCCTCAGTTTAACAGTGTCCTGACATCCTGCTAGCCTGGGGGTTTGGTGTCTTTTTAGAGCTTTGGTGCCTTAAAGCTGCCTCTGGAAGAATCTTTGGGGAGGGTGTGAAAGAGGCAATAACAGGTATTTCAGTTGTGAATTACCTAGACAGCCTAAGTTCCCCACTCACTGAACTTGATGCCCTGGCAAGAGAGTTTTGAATAGCAGAGTAACACTGGCTTAGATTTCTACATAACAGTGTTTAATATATGCTTTTTTTCTTAGTAACAGTGCCTGTAGCTCGATTACGCTTTAGACTTCTATCTTTTCATCGCAAGTACAAAATAGCATTCCATAAATAGAAACTGGATTGCCGTCATCTTGTTGGATATCCGCAGGCTCTTATTTACCTCAGTGGCATGGACGAATTCTGCACTAGCTTTCCTCAGTAGCTAATGCAGTCAGACACTATGCCAGAGTAAATTCCCTTTTCACACTGTGTTGGGTGTGCTTTTCGTACGAGAACGGGTGCGCCCCTGGAAGTGGGATACATGATTGCTGTTTACACCCACCAAGCATGCAGGCAGTTCACGTTTGACAGTCGCTAGGCTGCATTTTGTGTTCGTCCACACACAAAATACTTTTTAATCTTCCAGGCTGATTAGGGGGCTGGTTTTGGATCATGGTGCTCGTCATCCTGACATGAAGAAAAGAGTGGAAGATGCCTATGTCCTTACTTGCAATGTGTCTCTAGAATATGAGAAAACGTAAGTACACAGCAGCAGGGTGAGGAGCAGGAAATGCTCCAGTCTTAAAAGACTTCAGTTTAAGCTGCGCTTAAGTAAGAACTTGCTCTTCTAGGTTGAGATAGGCAATGTAGAAGGTGGGTGGAAGAGGTGATGCTCCTTCTACAGCTCTTGGAAAAGGGAAGCTGGGAGAATGTCTTTGAGAGGCAGAGTTTTGTATTGGGTTTTATTTTATTGAAGAAAAGCTGGGAGTCCTTCCTTTCTTTGTGCTACAGTGCAAAATCATAGAATCATAGACCAACCAGGTTGGAAGAGACCCACTGGATCATCAAGTCCAACCATTCCTATCAATCACTAACCCATGTCCCTCAGCACCTCGTCCACCTGTGCCTTAAACCTCTCCAGGGAAGGTGAATCAACCCTGGTGGAGCTTGAGGCCATTCCCTCTCGTCCTGTCCCTTGGGAGAAGAGCCCAGCTCCCTCCTCTCCACAACCTCCTCTCAGGGAGTTGCAGAGAGCAATGAGGTCTCCCCTCAGCCTCCTCTTCTCCAGGATAAACACCCCCACCTCTCTCAGCTGTTCCTCATAAGGCCTGTTCTCCAGCCCCTTGGCTGGAGATACCAAACATCTAAATATACTTTAGAGTTGCAAATGGAAAAGCTCTCAACCGGAGACCAGGAACAGCTTAGTATTGTGTGCTGTTTGTGGAGGATGTTTCTTGTTTGGTTTGGTTTTTTGTTTCTGAGTTTTTTTCCACAATGTGGCTGAAAGGATTGATTCCTTACTCTTTAAGTTTATTTTTACAGCACAGAGGACAGTTGTCTTACTGGTTGTTTTTTCCATCAGAGAGGTGAGCTCTGGGTTCTTCTATAAAAGCGCAGAAGAGAGGGAGAAGCTGGTGAAAGCAGAAAGGAAATTCATTGAAGACAGAGTGAACAAAATCATAGACTTAAAAAGAAGAGTCTGTGGCGATTCAGACAAAGGATTTGTTGTGATCAACCAGAAGGTGAGGTGAAGGGCATAGCTAACAAGAAAAAAATAATCCGAAACGTTAGCTTTCTTTCATTGCGTGCTGTGTGCTGTTTTACTCATTTTGAATATAGAATCATAGAACAACCAGGTTGGAAGAGACCCACCAGATCATTGAGTCCAGCTGTTCCTATCAAAATATGTACATACAGTTCTTACTTGAGCTGTTGTTTGAGCCCTGAGGAGGAATTTACTCAGTAGCGTCAGACTAGGAGGGTGGGTTTGAATTTTTCTTTATCTTCATGGCTGCTTTCTTTGTTTCTAGGGAATAGACCCGTTTTCCTTGGATGCGCTTGCAAAAGAAGGAATAGTTGCTCTACGGAGAGCTAAGAGGAGGAACATGGAGAGGTCAGTTCCTGTGGAGAGGAAGGGGTTAAATCACTTCCAGATGTGAACAATGACTCAGGTCTGGTTTGAATCCACCTTTAAGTACTTGAACTAAAACGTCTAGTTCAATCTGTCCAGCTCTTACTGGTGTCATTTGGGGTGGTTTGAGCTATCAATACGCTTTAGGTGTAGGCACTTAGAGAGGAGACTTATTTCTTCAAGTCTCTTTTTGTGAAGAGCTCTTAAATACAAGGAACTGTTACCAGCCTGGGAGGTGTGGTGTTCCGCATGCTAAAATACTGGGTTTGTGTCATAGAATTCCTAAGTTGGAAAGGACCTTTGAGATAAGTCCAACCGTACCTATCTGCTACTAAATTATATCCCTAAGCACCTCATCTGCCTGCCTTTTAAATATCTCCAGGGATGGCGACTCAACCCCCTCCCTGGGCAGCTTCTGCTGGTGCCCGAGAACCTTTTCAGTGAAGATTTTTTTCCTAATGTCCAATCTGAACCTGCCCTGGTGCAGCTTGAGGCTATTTCCTCCCATCCAATTCCTTGTCACTTGGGTGAAGAGACCAGCACCCACCTCACCACAACCTCTTCTCAGGCAGTTGTAGACAGTGATGAGGCCTGAGACTTGTTCTCCAGCCCCTTCCCCAGCTGCCTTCCTTTCTCTGGACCCTCTCCAGTCCCTCAATGTCCTTCTTGTAGTGAGGGGCCTAACACTGAGCCCAGGATTCGACGTGCGGCCTCAATACTAATGCAGTCAGACACTGTGCCAGAGTAAACTCAGTTGTAAGTGACTTCAGATTTACTAAACATCAAGCAGTTGCTGAGCTGGATTGATGTTCTCTCCCAGACTGACCCTTGCCTGTGGCGGCACTGCCATGAACTCCGTGGAGGATCTCACCCCTGACTGCCTGGGACACGCAGGGCTTGTCTATGAGTACACACTGGTGAGTACAGCCGAGCTGTGGCTGTGGCCAGGGCAGATATGCCGGGCTGGATACCAGCTTGCCTTTCGTCTTGGTGTGTGCGTGTTTTAAGAGCTACACTGGAGAAGGAATAAGGGCTGGTGGCATTTCACATCCCAGTGGCTGCTTGTATGTGAATATTGCCTCTGCTCTTGTCATAGAATCATAGAATCACCAGGTTGGAAAAGACCCACTGGATCATTGAGTCAAACCATTCCTATCAAACACTAAACCATGTCCCTCAGCACCTCATCCACCCGTCCCTTAAGCACCTCCAGGGAAGGTGAATCAACCTCCTCCTTGGGCAGCCTCTGCCAGTCCCCAGTGACCCTTTCCATGAAAAATATTTTCTGATGTCCAGCCTGAACCTCCCCTGGTGGAGCTTGAGGCCGTTCCTTCTCATCCTGTCACTTGGGAGAAGAACCCAACTCCCTTCTCTCCACAACCTCCTTTCAGGGAGTTGCAGAGAGCAATGAGGTCTCCCCTCAGCCTCCGCCAGAATAAACACCCCCAGCTCTCTCAGCCACTCCTCATAAGGCCTGTTCTCCAGCCCCTTCACCAGCTTCATTGCTCTTCTCTGGAGTTGCCCTTTTATTTCCAGAATGCACTGGAAACAGATGCTGTTATTTCATCATGTGTTGCTCTGTTATTTCCACAATGCGCTGTTAATATCTGTAAAATAGAGTGGGAATAAGGCTCTGCCGCTTCTCATCACTTCTTGAAGTGCTGTGTGAATGCAGAACCGAATTTGAAACCCTGTTCCGTGTTTGTTCCTATGTGTAGACGTTCCTTAAGCAAATATATGATCTGACTTCCTAACCCTGGTCTGCAGGGGGAAGAGAAATACACCTTTATTGAGAAGTGCGACAACCCCCGCTCCGTCACCCTCTTGATCAGGGGCCCGAATAAGCATACGCTGACGCAAATTAAGGATGCCGTGCGAGACGGTCTGCGTGCCGTGAAAAACGCTATCGAGGACGGTAAGTCTCCACTCTCTATAGCCACGGCGAGGATCTTCTGGTGTAATTCACCTCAGAATGGGTGAATTTTTAATGAGTTTCCTTGGTGTTCAGTGACCTCGGGCACCAAGCTGAGTATTTCAAGGTGAAGCGCTTTTAGTAAGTGTTTTCACACCTTGCGTTTTGCAAGGTTACCTTGCAAAACGCAAGGTGTGAAAACACTAACTAAAAGCGCTTCACCTTGAAATACTCAGCTTGGTGCATGATGGGGGAGATCAAACTACAGCAGAACTTCTTTTTCAGGTCGGGATTGGTGCCTCCTGTGAAGCTTGTGTCCTGTTTTCTCTGCAGGGTGTGTGGTCCCAGGTGCAGGTGCGCTCGAAGTGGCAGTAGCCAATGCTCTTGTTAAACATAAACCTAATGTCAAAGGAAGAGCCCAGCTTGGAGTTCAGGCTTTCGCTGATGCTCTGCTCATCATTCCTAAGGTATAAGGAGCTCCTGAACAAATTAGCACTGCTAATGCCTGTTGCCTTTTCTGCTGGGTTAATTAAAACCGTGAAACAATGTCTCTTCTGTCAGGTTCTGGCGCAGAATTCCGGATACGATCCCCAGGAGACGCTGGTGAAGTTGCAGACAGAGTATGCAGAATCAGGGCAACTCATTGGTGTTGATCTCAACACTGGTAAGAGCTTCCTGAAATAATTGAGTGATGCCCCAGTGAGAAACTACCGTGGATCGGCTCTACAGAGAATGAATTTGCTGTGAATGCAGAATAGTTTGGATTGGAAGGGATCTCAAAGCCCATCCAGTCCCACCCCTGCCATGGACAGGGACACCTCCCACTGGATCAGGGGCTCCAAGCCCCATCCAATCTGCCCTTGAACCCTCCAGGGATGGGGCCGCCACCCCTGCTCTGGGTGACCTGGGCCGGGGCCTCCCCACCCTCACAGCAAAACATTTCTGCTTAAGATCTCGTTTCGATCTCTCTTCTTGCAGCTCCAACCCCTTCCTCCTCATCCTGTCCCTGAATTCTCTGATCCAGAGCCCCTCCCCAGCTTTCCTGGAGCCCCTTTCAGCACTGGAAGCTGCTCTAAGGTCTCCCCACAGCCTTCTCTTCTCCAGGCTGAACAACCCCAACTCTCCTCGTACAGGAGTTTCTCCAGCCCTCACATCATCTCTGTGAACTGGTCATTTAAAGGCTCTTATTCTCTTCTAGGTGAGCCAATGGTTGCTGCAGCAGCTGGGATCTGGGATAACTATAACGTCAAAAAGCAACTGCTTCATTCATGGTACATGCTTGATATTTTCATAGAATCATAGAACAACCAGGTTGGAAGAGACCCACCAGATCATTGAGTCCAACCATTCCCATCAATCACTAAACCATGTCCCTCAGCACCTTGTCTACCCACACCTTAAACCCCGCCAGGGAAGGTGACTCAACCCCCTCCCTGGGCAGCCTCTGACACTACCCAGTCACCCTTTCTGTGAAAACTTTTTTGCTGATGTCCAGCCTGAACCTCCCCTGGTGGAGCTCTCATCCTGTCCCTTGGGAAAAGAGCCCAGCTCCCTCCTCTCCACAACCTTTCAGGTAGTTATAGAGAGCAGTGAGGTCTCCCCTCAGCCTCCTCTTCTCCAGGATAAACACCCCCCCAGCTCTCAGCTCTTCCTCATAAGGCCTTTCACTTCAAATAGCAATGAGGGGTTATTGAAATAGAGGGAGGGATACAGAATTGGGGATCCCATATAGAGGAAGCTCATAAAAGGGACAAAAATAGCTGAGTTGCCTTTGAATTGTGTCAAAATGGATCTTCTAAAACTCTTCATGTCATATTTCTAGCACGGTGATCGCCAGTAACATTCTCTTGGTGGATGAAATTATGCGAGCTGGAATGTCCTCCCTTAAAGGCTGAGCAGGAGCTGTGGTTGTCGCTGTCAGGCAGCTCCCGAGAGCCCTGTGGAGGGTGGAAGAGATGCCCCTGAAGACGCTCTTCCTTAGCTGGGGTGGATTTTCCCGGCAACGAAAGTTAACCTGCAGTAGTGAGCAGCCCCACTTTGGTAATCTTGGCCACTCAAAATATTAGCAGCTACTCAACTATTTGGCTCTAAAAATCAGTTATTTATTTTTGATTTCACTGAAGTGTATGACTCGAGGTTGCTTTCCTTTTTACCCAATAAACTCTTCTGTTCTGTGCTGCTGTGTGTGTCGGTTATTTAAAATTTTGCCTTCCCTGTGGCTTTTGGCAACAGGGGTGGCTCCAGCCCTTGATTTCATGATTGATTCTGATGCTCAGTGTGACACTGCTGCTGCCGCCAGCGCTGCTGCTGGAGCCGTGTGGATTCAGACCTGGAGTTTATCTGCTGTGAAGTGGATTAAACCGCTTGCTTTGTAGTTCTGTGCTCGCTCACAGATTAAACTGAGGAATTGGGGTACTCCCCACTGGTCTAAGGTGTGTTGTGTCCTGTGTTATCCTTGTCCTAACAGGGGTTGGTTTTTAACGCTGTTCCTGCTCGGTGGCAGCGTTTCTGCTTTTGGGTCCAGCGCCTAGGAGGTGGTTGGGTTGATAGGAGGGGAATCTGCTGTCCTAAGTGATTTTCCCTACCCCTGGTGTGTTGTTACTCGCTGGGATTTCCTGTGGGGCTGGCAGAATGACTATAAAAGTGAACTTTTAAATGAAAACAAGACCCCAAGTACACTTCTGCTTGGAAACCAAGCAGGGTTGGTGTTGGGGTCCAAAGCATTTTGCTAAGATGACGAGGCAGAGTTGCTAGCAACAAAAATGTTTATAACAAATTGTAAAAATAAATGCGCATAAAAATTCATAGCTGATCGACCAGCGGTTGTCCCATGCCAAATCGGAACTACCCTGAAATGAAAATTTGAGGGGTTCTTATAGGGCCAAGCTTCCAGTTAAACAAAGATAGGAATGGTTGGACTAGAAGATCCGATGGGTCCCTTCCAACCTGGTTGTTCTATGATTCTATGACTTCAAAGACATGCAATTAATACACGAATTTTACAAGCCAGAGAGCAGCATCGTGGTGTTAGCTCATATCTTCGGAGAAGGCTTTACGGTCATCCTGAGGGGAGATGTCTCCTGAAACTCCCCTTCATTCTTCTTCCCTCCCAGAGTCTGGAGCAGACAGGCCTTATCTCCAATCCATACCAGGCCAGCAGCAGCCCACTCTTGAAAATAAACAAGAAATAAAAATGCTCTGGCAGGGGAATCCTGGCCTCCCTTGAAAATAAGCAAGAAATAAAAAAAACGCTCTGACAGAAAGGGACCTGTCAGTTGGGATGGGGAAGTGATGCCCCTGGTAGCCAGAGTGTTCCATGCACAGAGGGTGACGCTGCTCAGCCTTTAGCCAAGGTTCCTGTCTGCCAGCCCCACGTGCTGGGTAGCGCCAGGCCCCGGAAACACTTCCCCATCACACAGCGTTTCTGGGTCAGAGCCCTGCTCTCCTCCTCCCTCCCGCAGCTCTGGGATGGCAGCCGGGAGAGCAAGGCTGGCGCTGCTGGCCTGGTACTGCCTGCTGGGCAGCGGCCGAGCCCTGCGGGGTGAGTGCGGGGCTCAGGGCTCACCCCACTGACACACTGGAGATTTTTTACATTCCAGGCTGAATTTCAAATTTTTTTGGCATCTGGTAATGTTAAAATTAGGACGCTGCACTCCTATCTGCTTCCCCCTCATCCTTATTTCATTTACTATTTCTAGGAGGATGCTGGGCTCTTCTCCCAAGGGACAGGGGACAGGACGAGAGGGAATGGCCTCAAGCCCTGCCAGGGGAGGGTCAGGCTGGACGTTAGGAAAAAGTTTTTCCCAGAAAGGGTCATTGGGCAGTGGCAGAGGCTGCCCAGGGAGGGGGTTGATTCATCTTCCCTGGAGGGGTTTAAGGGAGGGGTGGACGAGGTGCTGAGGGACATGGTTTAGTGATTCATAGGAATGGTTGGACTCAATGATCCAGTGGGTCTCTTCCAACCTGTTTTTTCTATGATTCTATAAAAGAGATTTCTAGCTCTGCCATCAGCCTGGAGCCCTTCCTTTCCCAAGACAGATGCTGCAAATGTGGCTTCTGAGTGTTTTAAACCTCACATAGAGCTACACAAGCATTCATTGCAGTCGCTAACTGTGATGCACCCTCCCTTTAAACACCTACATTGCCTTCCTGGCAAATAACTCATGCTGTCCTGCGCGGTTGTGGTTTAAAATGCAAGTTCTCACGCTGATTTCCTTGCTTTTAGATTTTGGACAGGATGAAAGCATGGTGCAGCTGCCCGGAGGGAAGTTTCAGATGGGGTCTAGCTCCCTGGAGAAGAGGAGCGAGGAGGGGCCCGTCAGGGAGGTCACAGTGAAGCCCTTTGCCATCGACAAATATCCCGTCACAAACAGGGATTTTAGGTAAGAGCAAAGGTTCCAGTCTGCTCAGTGGCTCCAGCAGCCACAGGGAGGGGTGGGTGGGTCTGAAAGCAAACACTTGGGTGCTCCCAGCAGCTCCATTAAAACAAAAGTCCTTTCTGCCACTAATAAATTATCTGCATGGTGCAGGGGCTCTTGATCAGGGAGGGGGGATTGTTCTGAGCTGCAAACGAAGGTGTTTTACCTGTTCAATCTCCCATCAGCCCTACTGTAGCTGTGCCAGGAGGAGCTGGGACTCTGCAGATCGGGGTCTGGGGGTCAGGGATGTTCTGCCTTGTTCTGGACCTGCTGTGTGTGCGAATCACCATGTGCTGTGGTGTGACTCTTGGAGAGCTCGTCCCCAGATGCCTGAGCGTGTTGTGTTTATGCCAGGGAGTTTGTTAGAGACAAGAAATACAAGACAGAAGCAGAAGCGTTTGGCTGGAGCTTTGTCTTTGAGGATCTCGTCTCTGAAGAGCTGAAAAAAAAAGTCACCCAAAAGCTGGAGGTAAATCTGAATCCCGTGGGATTGTGAGGATGATGGAGGTGGCATTTCTGAGCGTGTCCCTGTCCGACCTCTCGGTTCTCAGTTAAAAATAAACCCAGGAGGGGAGACCCTTGCTGCTATCGCTTTTCCACTGGGTAGCAGCTGCCTCAGTGCAGAGTCCGGTTTTGCTTCAGCCTTGGGTTGTTTTGCTTTTGAAGATCAGGGCAGGGTTGAGCCTGGGTTGACTGATGGCCCTTCTCTATTTACATCCTCGACAGACAGAATCATAGAATCACCAGGTTGGAAGAGACCCACTGGATCATCAAGTCCAACCGTTCCTATCAGACACTAAACCAAGTCCCTGCTGTCAGGTTGGACTCCCAAGATGCTCCACTGAGCTGAGAGAGAGCAAAACACCTTTTGAAGTGCTTTGTTAATCAAACCTTAAAATAGAAAAAACCTGAGCAGCATGGGCTGCTTGATCCGTTTTCACTTTGAAAAGCAGGTGCCTCTGCTCTGCGATGCCTGCGATAACCCAGCTCAAACTACAGCATTAACCATTTCCAGACTAACAAGCGCTCCTCTTTACACACTCTGCAGTAGGACAGTGTCAGGAGGCATCAACAGTCTGGGGTTAGAATCATAGAATCACCAGGTTGGAAGATACCCACCGGATCATCGAGTCCAACCATTCCCGTCAAACACTAAACCATGTCCCTCAGAACCTCGTCCACCCGTCCCTTAAACACCTCCAGGGAAGGTGAATCAACCCGCTCCCTGGGAAGGTGGCTCTGCCAAAGCCAAATGACCCTTTCCAGGAAAAAAATTCCTAATGTCCAGCCTGAACCTCCCCTGGTGGAGCTTGAGGCCATTCCCTCTTGTCTTGTCCGCTGTCACTTGGGAGAAGAGCCCAGCTCCCTCCTCTCCACAACCTCTTGTCAGGGAGTTGCAGAGAGCAATGAGGTCTTCCCTCAGCCTCCTCTTCTCCAGGATAAACCCCCCCAGCTCTCTCAGCCGTTCCTCATAAGGCCTGTTCTCCAGCCCCTTCCCCAGCTTCGTTGCTCTTCTCTGGACTCGCTCCAGAGCCTCAACATCCTTCTGTCCTTTCTTTTCCCAGTCCGCCCCGTGGTGGCTGCCGGTCGAGAAGGCTTTTTGGCGACAGGTAGGTAAAAAATCCCATGTTATGAGTCGTCTCCACTCTGGGAGCCCACACGTGGTGCCCCAAACCCTGCCCACGGGGTCAAAAACCAGCATCTCTGGTTGCTGCACATTCCCTGTCTTCAACTGTTCTGTGCTTTCTGAATTGAAGCATTTATCAAATCAATCTAAATCTGTTCGATGCAATCCTCCCCAGCCCTCAGGCCCTGGCTCCAGCATAAAGGACCGTCTGGACTACCCAGTGCTGCACGTGAGCTGGAATGATGCACAAGCCTTCTGCGCATGGAGAGGGAAGAGACTCCCAGCGGAGGAGGAGTGGGAATTCGCTGCCAGGGGAGGACTGGAGCGTACGTACCACAAGCTCAGACCTTTCTCCACACACAGCCCTTGAGTAATGTTGGTTCTATCAGTACAAACCTCCATCGAGAGATGTTTTTAGAGGTTTAGCTGGGAGGCTGAATCACCTGGGAGTCAAATTGATAAGTAACAGTGGTAGTAGTAGTAGTAGAAATAGAAGTAGAAGTACTACTACTACTACTACTACTAGTAGTAATAATAATAATAATAGAATCATAGAATCATAGAACAACCAGGTTGGAAGGGACCCATCGGATCTTCTAGTCCAACCATTCCTATCAAACACTAAACCAAGTCCCTCAAGACCTCATCCACCTGTGCCTTAAACACCTCCAGGGAAGGTGAATCAACCCCCTCCCTGGGCAGCCTATTCCAATGCCCAATGACCCTTTCTGTGAAAAACTTCCTCCTAATCTCTAGCCTAAATCTCCCCTGGCGGAGCTTGAGGCCATTCCCTCTTGTCCTGTCCCCTGTCCCTTGGGAGAAGAGCCCAGCTCCCTCCTCTCTACAACCTCCTTTCAGAGAGCTGGAGAGAGTAATGAGGTCTCTACAATAATAATAGCAGTACTAGCATAGGAAGAAGAAGTGGCTTATCTTCTGGTCTTAATGTATATTCCAAAACACGCACTTCTGCCAACTATAAATACCATTTCATGGATCTGGGACAAGGAGTGATCCTCCTGCTCCCCAGACTGGTGCTGGCATGAAGCATCTGGGGTCACTGGGTGGAGCATGGGACTTGCTGGTATGAGTGATGGTTTGTGAAGAGGAAGCTGGCGCTGACTCCCACCTCCCCTCATCTCCTCGGCAGTGGCCAGAGGGATTTAGCAACTGGCCCTGGTCATACAACCCCCTTGGTGGCCTGAGTTGAGCAGAAAAGAACAGAAAATTTGGTTAGAAATAAGCAAACACAGAGGCTGGGTTGACACAGGGGTAACAGGCGTTTCTTCCTCCTTGGCAGAAAGGGAGTATCCCTGGGGAAACAAGTTTCAGCCGAACCGTACGAATCTCTGGCAGGTAAGATCCTGAACCTCATCCCATCAGTGCTGAGCTCTTCCGAGGGTGGGGTTACGCTCGACCAAGGGGGCTGCACAGTGCCAGGGAGCAATGGAGCCTTAACCTACAGGACAGGGAAATTCACCTCCTGGTGTGTTGTCCAAAGTACCCTCTGAGGGAGGAATCTAGCCCAGCTTCCCTCGGAAATGAGGCTCTCAGTGCTTCCAGAAGCTCATACATCATGAGGCTTTCAGAGCTTCCAGAAGTTCATACATCACCAAAATTCATATATACATTTGGTTGGAAGTGGGGGGTGGCCTTGGAATGGGTAACCTCCTCTCTCAGCCAGAAATGCTGCACAGAGTTACTTGGTGAAGCCCTGGCTGAGGTTGCCCAGGGCAGGGGGGCAGTCTCCATCCCTGGAGGGGCTCAAAAACTGTGTGACGGTGGCACTTCAGGACATGGTTTAGCAGGCACAGTGGGATCGGGCTGACGGTTGGACTGGATGAGCTGAGAGGGATTTTCCAACCATAATCATAGAATCATAGAACAAACCAGGTTGGAAGAGACCCACCAGATCATCGAGTCCAACCATTCCCATCAAAAACTAAACCATGTTCCCTCAGCACCTCGTCCACTCGTCCCTTAAACCCCTCCAGGGAAGGTGAATCAACTCCTCCCTGGGCATCCTCTGACACTGCCCAATCACCCTTTCCGGGACATAGTTTTTCCTAATGTCCAGCCTGATCCTCCCCTGGCAGAGCTTGAGGCCATTCCCTCTCGTCCTGTCACTTGGGAGAAGAGCCCAGGTCCCTCCTCTCCACAACCTCCTCTCAGGGAGTTGCAGAGAGCAATGAGGTCTCCCCTCAGCCTCCTCTTCTCCAGGATAAACACCCCCAGCCCTCTCAGCTGCTCCTCATAAGGCCTGATTCAATGGTTCTGGTTTGTGACAGAAAGTTATTTCCAACATTTAAGTGTAACACAGCCCTGGGAAGAACAGGACTTCACGTCATCTCTGCCATCAGTCTTTGCTCAGAGTGATCTTTCTTTCCCCAGGGCAATTTCCCAAGGGTTGACACGGCTGAGGATGGTTATCACGGCGTCTCTCCGGTAGCTGCGTTCCCTCCTCAGAACAACTACGGTAGGAAGCAGCTGGACGTGGGGGTGGCATCTCCTTCCTGTAGTACATTCAATGTTTAATTATAAAGTCCTACAACTGCATTATGGTATCAGATAGGACATGGGACCACATCAGCATCTTTATGGAGTAACTGAGCCCAGTAAAAGCGCTGATGGCTGTTACTGAAGTTGGTTGATGTGCAGCAACAGGACCCCAGAATGTCCTGAGGTGGAAGGGATCCATGAGGGTCATTAAATCCAGCCCCTGTCCCTGCACAGGACACCCCAACATTCACACCGTGGGGCTCAGGGCCTTGGCCAAACGCTTCTGGGATATTGTCAGCCTTGGTGCCGCGACTGCTGCCCTGGGAGCTGTTCCAGGGCTCCACCACCCTCTGGGGGAAGAACCTTCTCCTCATGTCCGACCCAACCCTCCCCTGGCACAGCTTCTGCCATTCCCTCGGCTCCTCTCCTTGGTGCCCAGAGAGAAGAGCTCAGCGCCTGCTCCTCCTCCTCCCTGTGTGAGGAAGCTGCAGAGCTCAATGATGTCTCCCCTCAGTCTCCTCTAGGCTGAACAGACCCAGGGACTTCAGCCACTCTTCCCCTCCAAACCTTCCCCAGCTCTGTGCTGGGAAGGGAATGGTTGGACTCAATGATCCAGTGGGTCTCTTCCAACCTGGTGATTCTATGATTCTACAATTCTATGTGCATCCAGCACACTCAATGCACCAAACCTCCCTTTGCTTTTAATTAGCAGTCAGTTACGTGGTTTACCTGACAATCCCCAGGGCAGGTTCTGAGGGCAGGTAGGAAACAATGAGACCCATTAAACTTGGGATTTGTTGGGAAGACTGAGTCATAAATAGGAGCCAGTTCGCAAAAGGCTAAGGAGCTGCTGGTTTCCCAGTCTCACCATTAAATCATGCTCTGCCAATGATGCTTTAAATGTTGCACCCACTTGTCATTCACCAAAGAGCCTTTGCAGCCCTTCCAAGAGTGGTGAAGCCCTGGCAGAGGCTGCCTAGGGCACTGGGGGCATCGTCATTCCCAGAGGGGTTCAAAAACCATGTGACTGTGGTGCTTGGGGACATGGTTTACCAGGCACATGGGGTTGGGCTGATGGACTGGATGAGCTTGGAGGTCTTTTCCAACCTTAATCACAGAATCATAGAATCATCAGGTTGGAAGAGACCCACCAGATCATCAAGTCCAACCATTCCTATCAAACACTAAACCATCTCCCTCAGCACCTCGTCCACCCGTCCCTCAAACACCTCCAGGGAAGGTGACTCAATCACCTCCCTGGGCAGCCTCTGACACTGCCCAATGACCCTTTCTGTGAAGAATTTTTTTCTAATGTCCAGCCTGAACCTCCCCTGGTGGAGCTTGAGGTCATTCCCTCTCATTCTGTCCCCTGTCCCTTGGGAGAAGAGCCCAGCTCCCTCCTCTCCACAACCTCCTTTCAGGGAGTTGCAGAGAGCAATGAGGTCTCCCCTCAGCCTCCTCTTCTCCAGGATAAACACCCCCAGCTCTCTCAGATGCTCTTCTTCTTCTCCAGCCCCTTCACCAGCTTCTTTGCTCTTCTCTGGACTCACTCCAGAGCCTCAACAACCTTCTTGTGGTGAGGGGCCCAGAACTGAACACAGGATTTGAAGAGCAGTCTCACCAGTGCTAAGTGCAGAGGGAGAAGAACCTCCCTAGCTCTGCTGGTCACACTGTTTCTGATCCAAGCCAAGATGCCATTGGCCTTCTTGGCTACCTGGGCCACTGCTGCCTTATGTTCAGTCTGTCAACCAACACCCCCTTCTCCTCCAGGCAGCTTTCTAGGCAATGATTAGATGATCTTGCTCTCATAATCCTGATGCAAAGCAATCCATATCTCAGGGCTCTATGACCTGCTGGGCAACACCTGGGAGTGGACTGCATCAGAGTACACAGCTGGGGGGCTCACGTCGAGGCAGCGAGCTCAGAAAATGCATGTTCTGAGAGGAGCCTCGTGGATCGACACCGCAGATGGGTCTGCAAATCACAAAGCTCGTGTTACTACCAGGTAGGTCAGGGGAATGTCCAGGTGCTGCTTCATAGAATCATGGAATGGTTTGGGTTGGAAGGGACCTCAAAGCCCATCTAGTGCCACCCCTGCCATGGGCAGGGACACCTCCCATTGCATCAGGGGCTCCAAGCCCCATCCAACCTGCCCTTGAACCTCTCCAGGGGTGGGGCAGCCACCCCTGCTATGGACAACCTGGGCTAGGACCTCCTCACCCTCACAGGAAATAAAAATTCGCAGTGATTTCTTCTGGCTTGATTTTGGTTGGATGTGGCTTTATTTTAAAGACATTTGTTTGTTGCTACTCAATCTTTCTGAGAAGCAGTCAGGAAAACATATTGCAAATATTGCTACTGCTTCTCGTGCTATAAATCCTTTCCAAACTGGTTCTAAGCTTCTGAATTTTCCACCAGGCAGTTAGAATGAAATGCTTAAGTTATTTAAGGGAGGAGGAAGACGGTCCTAGTCGGTTCTAGAGGGTCACATGCAAGCGTTCACTAGGAAGGTTCCCTAACTTTGGGTCTCTCTGTCCCCATGAGGATGGGAAACACACCAGACTCGGCCTCCGACAACCTCAGCTTCCGCTGCGCTGCCGACGTCCCACCTGGCACGGCCAAGAAGAGCCGAACGAAACCTGAGCTCTGAAGAAGTTGCTCAGCGAGACCTGAAGGTGTTTTCTCCTGTGGAGATGACAGTAACCCCCAGCCCTCACTGCCCTTAAGCCTGGACAGTGTTTAAAATGAAAAATAAATCCTTTCAGCTAAACCCGGTGTGCAGCAGCCAATCTCTACATCACCCAGAGAGACTTTGTTTATTCAGAGTTTGCCAAATTCTGGATACTCAAGGGGACAGACCCTCCAAACAAAGGCCCTGACACAGACTCACAATTTTAGACACTACAGATGGATAAATATTCACAGACTTCCCGGAAAAGTCATGCATGTTCATACAGTTTCTGAGAAATTATTACACTATTTTGATTTTTTTACTGTGTGTTCACCACAAAATCCTAGAGGTATTAATCTAAACTCTTTGTGCCATCTCTAGTGGGTGTTTCACGCTCCTTCACAGATGAACTTCCTGGGCTTTCTCACCAAATCATCCTAATAAGGTATTAAATTGCATCTTAATCCTTGCATTTCTCATTTATCACATCCTTGCTTGGCTCAGCCTGTTTTCCGGGATGCATCAGACCTTCAGTTTGCCTTGTGGTGTCATTTCAAGGTTAGTTTTGCTACCAAGTCAGTACATTTAATCTGGTGTCTCTTTTTCTTATAACAAATAGTGCGAAGTGCCTAGTTTTCCCACGACCAATTTAGCGATAACAAACCCACCTGCAATTCGACTTTCAGCTCCTTCTAAAATCCTTTTGAACTTGGGGATGTTTTGCAGTTTTACAATTCCATTATTTTATGATTTCTTTCAACAATTTCATCCGCTGAGCTTTCCCACAGGTAAAATAAGGCACCTTTATTGTCCCTTCAACAGCGACAAAACGACAAACACGGACATTTCTAAGTGCACAGACGCACTAACCAGTGCCCCAGCTCTCCTCAGTGTATAACCAGCGTAAAGGCTACAAACCAGCCATGCACGAGTGCTGCCACCAAACCCAACAGGCCCAGGAGCCCCGAGCACATAGGAGGCGAGGACGTCCCTCCAGGAACTGCTCAGCCCTCCTCCACCAGCAATTGACCCCAAAGGTCCTGCTCCAGGGCTGAGCTGAGCCCCTTCCCAAGCAGCTTTTGTGGCTCCAAGCGCACGTGGAGCTGCAGTTGGTTACGGCTTTACTAGAAGCAGCTTCTCCAAACCCTCGGAGCAGGACACACTCTGGGGGCAAATCGCAGTTGTCTGCTTGGTTTGCATTAAGCTGACATGAGCCCAGCTGCATCTCTAAGGAAAAGCAAAAGAAAAATAGTCACCAGTCGGTGTTCAGAAAATTTACTCGCCTTAACTCTGAGCAAACTCATCGGCTTACGCAGCGGCGGATCAGAACAACCCTTCCTCGGCCGCCAAGGTCAGCAAAATGGCCTTGCAGGTGTTCTCGAAGAGGGCAGCTCTGTTCTGCGCCTCCCCCTTCTTCACCCAGTGCCGGTAGGTCCTGAAGGCGCAGGCATCGATCAGCTTGCGCAAGGGCTTCAGGGCGTACGGGTCCCGCACCACCAGCTCCCTGGTGACCGACTTGACCAGCCGGTACTGGTAGTAGATGCGGACCGAGGCCAGGACGGTTAAACCGATCACCTGCAGCAAGAGAACAGGCTGGAATTGGTGACTGATCCTTTGTTGGAACCACAGCAGCCCCAATGTATCCTAAATGGCACCTTAGGTACCTTTGTGCAGCCGTAATGCCCAGTTATAAGCAGGGCAAAGGAATCCTCTCTGTTTTATCAGCTTTTGCATCATTTGATGCACCCACATAATGTCAGGCTCATTGTATTCCCCTTAAAAATGATTTATTTTCTTAATCATTAGGGTGGGGGAAGCCTTCTCTTTTCTTATTCAATTCCCTCCTGTGAAAAAGCCCTTAGGAAGTTAGGCTGGACATCAGGAGGGAGTTTTTCACAGAAAGAGTCACTGGGCAGTGTCAGAGGCTGCCCAGGGAGGGGGTTGATTCACCTTCCCTGGAGGGGTTTAAGGGACGGGTGGATGAGGTGCTGAGGGACACGGTTTAATGTTTGATAGGAATGGTTGGACTCGATGATCCAGTGGGTCATCCAACCTGGTGATTCTATGATTCTATCATTCAAAACAGTGCTCAGATAAGGGTCTCCACCCAGACTGCTGCACCCAGCCAAAGCCCAAGTCATATAATCATAGAATCACCAGGTTGGAAAAGACCCACTGGATCATTCAGTCCAACTGTTCCTATCAAACACTAAACCATGTCCCTCAGCACCTCATCCACCCGTCCCTTAAACACCTCCAGAGAAGGTGAATCAACCCCCCTCCCTGGGTAGCCTCTGACACTACCCAATCACCCTTTCTGTGAAATATTTTTTCCTAATGTCCAGCCTGACCCTCCCCTGGTGGAGCTTGAGGCCATTCCGTCTTGTTCTGTCCCCTGTCACTTGGGAGAAGAGCCCAGCTCCCTCCTCTCCACAACCTCCTTTCAGGGAGTTGCAGAGAGCAACAAGGTCTCCCCTCAGCCCCTTCTCCAGGATAAACACCCCCAGCTCTCTCAGCTGTTCCTCATAAGGCCTGTTCTCCAGCCCCTTCACCAGCTTCTGGACTCACTCCAGAGCGTCAACATCCTTCTTGAGGTGAGGGGTCCACAACTGAACACAGGATTCAAGGAGCGGTCTCACCAGTGCCAAGTGAGTCCATCAGCCTTGCTGAACCCCAGTTTCTCCCAGCTCAGCTGGGAAACCCACCCCACCACTTGGTTGCTGCACATCCCAGGGTCAGGGTCTCTGACACCCTTGGAGTCAACCTCACCCTGAATTTCCGGAAGGGGCTGAAGTGCCGGACTTCCTCCACGTCATACTGCTGGAAGAAGGGGTGGGCCAGCGCCTCACCAGCCGTGTAGCGCCGCTGTGGGTCCACCACCAGGAACCGGGAGATCTGTACCAAGGCACCAGATCACCCTGGGTCATCCCAAGAGTCTCTAACACCTTTCCCTGAAAGTTTTTCCCATCCCCAAGCACCTACCAGGTCCTTGACGGTGTCTGAGCGGTCGTCCCACTCCGGTGAGCCGAACTGGTAGTCCCCATTCATGATCATCCGTAGCATCAGCATCTGCTTGCGGTGCCAGAAGGGAGGCGAGCCGGCCAGCAAGGTGTACATGATCACCCCGGTGCTCCACCTGCAGGCAGCCCAGGGGGACCCTCCAGCCCCAGGTAGCCCCCAGGGGCACCAGGCTGGATCCGTGTCCCCACCCGTGGCACAGTACCTCCCCCCATCCAGCTTTGCCACCCTGGAAAACCAGGACACTGCCCTGTGTGGTGTTTGATGAGGGAGGCTGAGCTCGCTGCTGGGGCTCGTTAGTGTGGATGGGTAATAAGGAGCAAGGACTGCGCTGCTGCTGGAGCGTGGTTTGAGGTTTTTGAGTTGAATTGATGTGGAGCTGCTCTCCTGGATGCTGCAAGATGAAGCTGTGACAGGGAGGTGTTTGCCTTTCTCTTGTTTTTTTTTTTTTTAAGGGAGGGTGGGACCCAGTGGTGCCAGGAGACTGGATGCTCTGGGGCTGTCCCAGTTCAGGCTGTGGTGGGCAAAGGGTCCTGGTGGGGGGTTATTGGGGGTGTTGAACAGGCTGCCCAGAGCAGGGTTGGCCGCCCCATACCTGGAGGGCTTCAAGGCCAGGTTGGATGGGGCTTGGAGCCCCTGATCCACTGGGAGGTGTCCCTAAATCTCTCCTGGTGGAGCATGAGGTCATTTCCTCTCATCCTGTCCCCTGACCCTTGGTAGAAGAGCCAGTTCCCTCCTCTCCACAACCTCTTTTCAGGGACTTGGAGAGAGCAATGAGGTCTCCCCTCAGCCTCCTCTTCTCCAGGATAAACACCCCCAGCTCTCTCAGCCATTCCTCAGAAGGCCTGTTCTCCAGCCCCTTCACCAGCTTTGTGAACCATTTAGTTTCTTCTGAACACTCAAACCGATCCCCACCTGCACGACCCCTGCTGTGCCTCAAACCACATGCATTTTGGGAGCAGCTCGAGAGGCAAGGTGGGAAGGCAAAGCATTTCACTCACATGTCAACCTCCTTCCCGTAGCCTTCGTGCTCATCATCCATGGAGCACTGCAGGATCTCGGGGGCCAGGTAGCCGGGTGTGCCGCAGATCTCTGCAAAGATCGCAGAATTGTTAAGGTTGAACGGGATCTCCAGGATCATCCAGTTCAACCATCAACACAAAACCAACATGCCAACTAAACCATGTCCCAAAGCACCACATCTAGACATTTTTTGAACCCCTCCAGGGATGGAGACCCCACTGCCACCCCAGGCAGCCTCTGCCAGGGCTTCATCACTTTTTCAGTGAAGAATTTTTTTCTAATATCCAATCCAAACCTCCCTTGGCGCAACTTGAGGCCATTTCCTCTCCTTCTATCTCTTGTCACTTGAGAGAGGAGACCAAGGTAGGGCTGAGCATCCTCCTGAGCCACCCGGGAGGCTTAGTGCCATCCCACCCCCAAGCAGTCGATGAGTGGAGCCTCGATTCCCATCTCTGCAAGGATCGTGCTTGTAGCTGCAACTTGTGAGCATCTGGCGACTTCTCTCGGTGGATTATAATAGCTAAAAAGCCAGTGAAGAGAGCACTGGGGACACCAGGGAGTGGGAGGAACGCCTGTTGTTGGTTATGTGGCTCTCTGTAGGGTAGGGCTCGGGGAAAACCCCTTAATGTTGGGTAGTAAATAGATGGAGTAATGAGGGTCAACTGGAGGAAAGAAGAAGTGGAAAGAATGCAGTGGGTTTCCTAAGGGGTGGCAACTTTTTCAGGGCAAGGAGAGCAGCGTGGAGGCTGCGCTGCAGCCAGAGGTGGGCTTGAGAGCAAGCAAGAGGGTACCTGAAGCCAACAGGCACCCACCTGCACCTGTGGCAGTGAGACTGGCCCCAGGAAGACACCACAGCTGGAGAGACACCACGAACTTAGCATGGACAGCAACAGGGTGGCCACACAGGCCACAGGCCAGCCTAGCATCACACAGGATGAGAGGGAATGGCCTCAAGCTCCACCAGGGGAGGGTCAGGCTGGACATTAGGAAACAATTTTTCATGGAAAGGGTCATTGGGCAGTGGCAGAGGCTGCCCAGGGAGGGGGTTGATTCACCTTCCCCGGAGGGGGTTAAGGGACAGGTGGACAAGGTGCTGAGGGACATGGGTTAGTGTTTGATAGGAATGGTTGGACTCAATGATCCAATGGGTCTTTTCCAACCTGGTGATTCTATTCTATGATTCTGTGATTTTCCTACCTTTGAGTTTCTCGTTCTCGCGCAGCTGGCAGGAGAAGCCGAAGTCTGTCAGCTTAATGTTCATGTCATCATCCAGAAGGATGTTTTCCGGCTTCAAGTCCCGGTGAACAATGTTGATGGAGTGGAGGTACTGGATCACTTCCAGCAGTGCCCGCATGATCTTCCTGGGGATGGGTGACAGCACATCTCCCAGCCCACAGGCCCACAAGCACCACGCTCCCAGGGATGGGGACAGGGACCACGCAGCTAAGAATCTCTCTCCGAGCGCGGGAGCACAGCCCCAGGGGCTGGTTGGCTGCAAGATGGTCCTTGGAACCCACACTCCGCTTCTGCAGCGTGATTTTCAGCCACCTGCATCTGGCCTTACCTGGTTTCCTTCTCGCTCAAGGTGACTTTCTCGGTGAGGTAGTCAAAGAGCTCCCCTCTCTTCATCCTGTACGTGGTAAGGAAAGCAGAGTAAGTTCGACTCTTAGTCCAGCACAGTTCTGGGAAGAGATAAAATCTCCCAGGACCTTTTAATGAATGGATTCTGGGATTTCACTGAAACCCTGGGGTTTATCCCGCTGTGTACCTGATGTGTTTGTTAAAGCTTTTAAACCCTTCCATTCATAGAATCATAGAATCATTCAAATCATAGGTTGCAGCAGTGTGCGAACCTCACCACAAGAAGGATGTTGAGGCTCTGGAGCAAGTCCAGAGAAGAGCAATAATGCTGGTGAAGGGGCTGGAGAACAGGCCTTATGAGGAACGTCTGAGAGAGCTGGGGGTGTTTATCCTGGAGAAGAGGAGGGTGAGGGGAGACCTCATTGCTGTCTCCAAGTCCCTGAAAGGCAGTTGTGGAGAGGAGGGAGCTGGGCTCTTCTCCCAAGGGACAGGGGACAGGACGAGAGGGAATGGCCTCAAGCTCCACCCGGTGAGGTTCAGGCTGGACATTAGAAAAAAGTTTTTCACAGAAAGGGTCATTGGGCAGTGTCAGAGGCTGCCCAGGGAGGTGGTTGAGTCACCTTCCCTGGAGGGGTTTAAGGGACGGGTGGATGAGGTGCTGAGGGACATGGTTTAGTGTTTGATGGGAATGGTTGGACTCGATGATCCGATGGGTCTCTTCCAACCTGGTGGTGATTCTATGATTCTATTCTATGATTCTACAGCAGCAAACCAGCCCTGAGCCCCTGTAGAGAAACACCCAGGTGGTCATTGCCCCTTAGCTGCCCCCGGACACCCTCTGAACAAAATGACAAGCCAACTTATTAATAAAAAGGTGTAAAAATGCCTCTAGATTGCTGCAAAACATCAGGCAAGAAGAGGAAGGGCTGTCCTCAGAGAGGGTGGGTGTTGAACGGGACAGGGATGGGGCTCTCCCGGTGCCATCCCCCTCTGCTGAGGTCTATTGTGCTGTCCTGGCATCACAAATCATGGGATCACACATGCCCTCGTCCTGCTGGGCATATAAATAACCCACGGAGATGCAAGCCTGCTCTCACCAAAGGTTACGGGGAAACCTGAGCAGCGCTGAGCCGCTGACGGAGGGGAAACGCTGCTGGCAGCAAGGCTGCGACAAGCTAGCTCGCAGCTAGCAAAGCTTGTTTCTGCCTTAAGCAAGGGCTGGTTGTCCCCCTGCTCTGCCCTGTTTGAGCCATAAAAAAGAAGCTGGGGTGAATCCGATGGGTCCCTTCCAACCTGGTTGTTCTATGATTCTATGAATGGGAATGGGCTTGGGGAGATGGTGCTGGGGTGACGGGCAAGCTGGTACTTACAGATCAAACACCAAGAAGAAGAAGGTGTTGGATTCATAGCTGTCCTTCAGCTGAACTGCAATGAAACACGGGGACTGTGAGCAAAGCGTAGGTGTGTCCATTAACAGACTAAAAATTGCTGACCTAAATGCTAATTGAATTAAGGAGGAGTTGATAGGAATGGTTGGACTCGATGATCCAGTGGGTCTCTTCCAACCTGGTTGTTCTATGATTCTATGATTTCCACTAGTACTTGGCTTGGGAGACAACCTGGACAGCATGGACACTGCTGATGTCTGTGCAGAGATAGAGCGAACGATGCTCGAAGCAGGTGCCCTGTGTCGTGTTAGGATCATCGGAGGTCTGATCCTCCAGGGGTTTCACCCCAAATGCCCTTCCTGGGGACACCCTGAACAATAAAGAGAGCAGAAACTCCCCTTGCCCTAATGCTCAGAGCCCAACTTACTGACGTTGGGGTGGCCTGAGACCTTCCGGAGGATGTCGATCTCCTTGGTGGTTGCTTCCCGCAGCTCCTGCACCTCCTTGGGGGAGATGTTCCCCGCCGTGATGTCAATAATCTTCACAGCAAACTCCTGCCGTGTGGTTTTGTGAATGCACCGGCGGACGACACTGCTCACCCCCCTGCCAGGGACAACAGACAAGGTGGGGGGGCCCAGTCCTCCCTGTCCAGCCCAACTTCGCAGCCATCGGCACTTGGGCTGGTTGGTATTTTCACGTATGAGTTGAGTTTTGCTGTGTTCCCCTCTCTTGGTGGGAGAGAAGATTTCTGAGCTGATGGAAAGGGCTTCTTCATGCTATTTTTAACCCCATGTTGCTACAGGCCCTGCTCTTATCAGATTCCCAGAGGACACTGTTCCTGTCGGGTACCAGAACAGGTGAAACCACAGTTTGCTCAAAAAAAGCTTTACCTGCCCAAGACTTCTTTCGGCTCATATTTTTCATAAAACTCCTTGGATGAGCTCCAGTCTGGTAGATCTTCTTCCTTAGTCATCTCTGGCTCCTGCCCAGCAGTGCTCTGGGCTTGTCAGCCAGCAGAAAGGGGCTGCAAGAAGAAAAGAGCAACAATGGGTGCTGGCTGCATCCAAGAAAGGGACCTTCAAACCCTTCTGGACGAGTAAACATTGAGGAGGAGGGTGATCTTGGACCACAGGGGATATTATGCTGGTTGGAAAACCAAAGCCTTGCCCTCAAGACCCTGGGGAGATCCCGCGGAGAACAGGAGAACCACCACTGGATCCCCAGAGCCTGGCTGTCCCGAAGGAAAGAACCAACCTAGATGGGACCAAGGCTTTGGGAAGAACCGCAGCAGCTCAAATCCTCCTCCCTTCCTGCAGAGCAGCTGCCCCCAGCTCGCAGGGCATCCTTCTCCAGCTCCTACCACGTGTCTTGGCGCATGTGTGTGTATGGCTATGCCACACTCCTCCTAGTTCGTTCACAGAGGAAATCAATTTAACTAATATTTTTGAGTCTCCTGCCCAGGGAGAGCATGGGGCGAGCATTCACAGGGCAGGCAGCAGCTGAGCTGCTCCTTAAGCTCTCCCGGAGGACAAAGCAAGCGATAGCAAAGTGGTTCTAGTGCAAAGGTCCCCAGCAGCAGCCTCCAGAAACATCACCCCATGCCAACACCACTCAAAGACCCTCGCCAAGCCCCGAAATCTGCCATGCCATTGGTTTTTTTTCTGCCTTTTCTTTTAACTAAGACGACGAAGCTCTCCAGAATGGGTTGGCTGCAAACAAGGAGGTAAAAAAATAATGTTTAAAGAGGAAGGAAAAGGACTAAGGAGGGAAAACGGGAGGCAGCGGCGGGTGAAGCAGCATGTGGGGTTGAGTTTCCGTTTCACAGAAAAGGTCATTGGAATAGGCTGCCCAGGGAGGTGGTTGATTCACCTTCCCTAGAGGTGTTTAAGGCACGGGTGGACGAGGTCCTGAGGGACATGGTTTAGTGTTTTATAGGAATGGTTGGACTCAATGATCTGATGAGTCTCTTCCAACCTGGTGATTCTGTGATTCTGTGATTCTGAGTAGGTGCCCGGGCTGCCAGCACTGCGGGGTCAGCTGAGGCCGAGCCAGCCTGAGGACAGCAGCCAAGCGAGTTCCCTCAGCCACGCTCGTACAGCTGCCAGCAGCCTCCAAAACTCCTGAACGGCTTTTGTCCCATTTGTTTTTTCTTTCTCTTGCTCCCCCACCCCTCGCAATACACTGAGGAGGAACGGTACAACAGCATCTTGAGCTCTGGGATAGAGTGGGGGAAATAACCAGTAGTCCTGATCCCTAATTTTCTTCGGTGTCCCTTTAAGCCCTGGGAACTGGATGTCCCAGCTTGTTCCTGCACCCTGCATTGCTGAAATCGTGATTGTCTACGTCCAGCTGCTTTGCAGACACACAAGGAGACCAGGCAACTACTGTAAAAAGCAGCTCTTAGAAGCCTGGAAAGGAAAATTGTCAACTTTGGGGTGACGGTTTACTGTCAGGGGTGTCCAGAGAAGAGCGATGAGGCTGGTGAAGGGGCTGGAGAACAGGCCCTATGAGGAGCGGCTGAGAGAGCTGGGGGTGTTTAGCCTGGAGAAGAGGAGGCTGAGAGGAGACCTCATTACTCTCTATAAGTACCTGAAAGGAGGTTGTAGAGAGGAGGGAGCTGGTCTCTTCTCCCAAGTGACAGGGGACAGGATGAGAGGGAATGGCCTCAAGCTCCGCCAGGGGAGATTTAGGCTAGAGATTAGGAGGAGGTTTTTCACACAGAGGGTCGTTGGGCATTGGAATAGGCTGCCCAGGGAGGTGGTTGACTCACCTTCCCTGGAGGTGTTTAAGGCACGGGTGGATGAGGTCTTGAGGGACTTGGTTTAGTGTTAGATAGGAATGGTTGGACTAGAAGTTCTGATGGGTCCCTTCCAACCTGGTTGTTCTGTGATTCTGTGATTTTCCTGTGCCCTTTTCTCCAAGGTGGCAACAACTGCCGGTACACTGAAAGGCAGGTTTGCATCTCTAAGTACGTTTAAATCTTATTACTGATGCGTATCTGACCTGACCTGGTTATGAGGCGTGATGGTGCGGTTCACATGTCTCTCTGCTGCTTGGGAGGGATGTCAGACAAGGGCTGGAGCATTTCTAAACAGCCTTGAGTTTGATTTAATTGATGACATTTTGGCTGCTGGAAATACTGTGAAGAAGAGAGCAGTTTGTTTACGTGTACTGGGAGATCCTGAAATAGTAAAGGCCAGTATTCTGAAACCCTTTTGTGAAGTAAGGATACATGAATTACTGGTTCTCTTGGGTTTTTTGGTTGTTGCAACACATCTTGCAAACACATATGATAGGAATGGTTGGACTCGATGATCTGGTGGGTCTCTTCCAACCTGGCTATTCTATGATTCTATGAATGCTGAACCAACTCCGGGCTGAAATTATAAATGAGAGGCAGAAAAAGGGATCAGGGGAAAGAAAATATCTCCATCACAGGGTGAAATCCAAGAGTTCTGGGATTTTTTTGAGGCTGAAAATCCAAGTCCTGGGGGTTGGTGTTGTGGGGAAGGGCTGGAGGCAGGGCAGCGTCTGCTGAGGAAGTGGGGCCAGGGGAAGCCTGGGGCCTGTGAGGAAAGAGTCCAGGAGTTTCATGGGATCACAGAATAGTTTTGGTTTGAGGAAGGGACCTCAAAGACCATCCAGCTCACAACCTGCCATGGGCAGGGACACCTCCCACTGGATCAGGGGCTCCAAGCCCCATCCAACCTGCCCTTGAACCTCTCCAGGGATGGGGCAGCCACCACTGCTCTGGGCAACCTGAGCCAGGGCCTCCCCACCCTCACAGCAAAACATTTTTCACCAAGATCTCATCTCGATCTCCTCTCTTGCAGCAGGAAACTGTTCCCCTCATCCACTCCCTGCCCTCCCTGAGCCCCTCCCCAGCTTTCCTGGAGCCCCTTTCAGCTCTGGAAGCTGCTCTAAGGTCTCACCACAGCCTCCTCTTCTTCAAGCTGAACAACCCCAACTTTCTCAGCCTGGCCTCATACAGGAGGTTCTCCAGCCCTCGTGTCATCAACATGGGCTCCTCTGGACTCACAGAATCACAGAACAACCAGGTTGGAAGGGACCCATCGGATCTTCTAGTCCAACCATTCCTATACTTTCTCTCGTTCTCCTACATATTGACTAGTTCCAACAGCTCCATGTCCTCCCTGGGCTGAAGAACTGAACCCATCCTGATGTTCTCCAAGCATCTGGCATGAAGCACTGATGGGATAACTGGGATTTATTCCCAGTGAGTGAAGCTCCCTGGCCTGAGGGAGGCAGAGACGGAAGGATCCCAGGGTGCTGCTGCAACGCGTGCCCCATCCTTCCTGTCACACAGGGCATTAAACATTTGCCTTGACAAATATCTAATAACATGCAAGTATTTATGGAGAAATCCTAGCTGACGGCAGCTTTTGATGGTTCAAATCCACCTAAAAGCAGCTTTTAATCGTTCAAACCACCTTGAAGGGCAGCTTTTGATCACTTGAGGTGCTGAGGGGCACGAATTAGTGATTGATAGGAATGGTTGGACTCGATGATCCAGTGGGTCTCTTCCAACCTGGTGATTCTATGATTCTGTGAAACCCACCTGAAGGCAGCTTTTGATTGCTCGAGGTGCTGAGGGGCATGAACTAGTAATTGATAGGAATGGTTGGACTCGATGATCCAGTGGATCTACGACTGTGTGAAACCCACCTGAAGGCAGCTTTCAATGCTTCAAACCCACCTAAAAGCAGCTTTGAATCGTTCAAACTCACCTAAAATCAGCTTTTAGTCATTCAAACTCGCCTAAAATCAGCTTTTAATGGTTCAAGTCCACCGACAAGCACCTTTCAATGGTTCAGACCCAGCTGAAGGCAGCTTTTAATCCTTCAAACCCACCCGAAGGCAGCTTTTGATCGCTCGAGGTGCTGAGGGGCATGAACTAGTAACTGATAGGAATGGTTGGACTCAGTAATCCAGTGGGTCTATGATTCTGTGAAACCCACCTGAAGGCAGCTTTCAATGCTTCAAACCCACCTAAAAGCAGCTTTGAATCGTTCAAACTCGCCTAAAATCAGCTTTTAGTCGTTCAAACTCACCTAAAATCAGCTTTTAATGGTTCAAGTCCACCAAAAAGCACCTTTCAACGGTTCAGACCCAGCTGAAGGCAGCTTTTAATCCTTCAAACCCACCTGAAGGCAGCTTTTGATCGCTTGAGGTGCTGAGGGGCATGAACTAGTAATTGATAGGAATGGTTGGACTCGATGATCCGGTGGGTCTATGATTCTGGGTGTGAAACCCACCTGAAGGCAGCTTTCAATGCTTCAAACCCACCTAAAAGCAGCTTTGAATCGTTCAAACTCACCTAAAATCAGCTTTTAGTTGTTCAAACTCACCTAAAATCAGCTTTTAATGGTTCAAGTCCACCAAAAAGCACCTTTCAACGGTTCAGACCCAGCTTTTATCATTCAAACCCACCTCAAAGCAGCTTTTCGGCCTGAACAGGGTTGTCCCCCCAAGCTCCCAGTAAATCCCAACAACCCCCACAGCAACTCCTGCCTCGGAGCCCCCCGGTAATTAAAGCAAACGGCTAATCATACCGAAAATGAGCTGAATCCTCCTGGGTCGCCGAGTGACACCGGATCCCAGGAGGGAATACAGGGAAACAGAAGCAGGAGGGACACCGGGAAAGGGGGAGCAAGGGGAGCACCGGGAGCAGGGGGGATAAGGGGGAGCAGGGGAGAATACCAGGAACCGGCGAGCAGGAGCGATACCGGGAACCGGGAGCAGGAGGGATAACGGGAACTGGGGAGCAGGGGGGATTAGTGGGAACGGGGAGCAGGGGGTGCAACGGGAGCAGGAGGGATACCGGGAAATGGGGAGCACCGCGAGCAAAGGGAAACGGGGACAGGGAGCGGGGGGGACACGGGGAGCAGGGAGGGGGATAGCGGGAAGCTGGGAGCAGCGGGAGAAGCGAGGATACGGAGAAGGAGGGACCCCCAAAGGCAGCAGGAGCCTCCGGGAAGCGGGGCCGACACCGCCTGACGCCAGCGGGAGGGGCGGAGCTGCAGGGGCGGAGAGAGAGGGAGCCTGAGGGCAGAGCTGCAGCCCTCAGTACAGGGGACATGAGGAATGGCCGAACGGCGGCAGCTGCGCTTGGGGCACAACAACCCTGAGCAGCTACAGACTGGGAGAAGTCTGGCGGGAAAGTGCCTGGAGGAGAAGGACCTGGGGGTGTTGGTCGACAGTGACTGAACATGAGGCAGCAGTGGCCCAGGTGGCCAAGAAGGCCAATGGCATCCTGGCTTGGATCAGAAATGGTGTGACCAGCAGGGCCAGGGAAGTTATTCTCTGTCTGGACTCGGCACTGGTGAGACTGCTCCTCGAATCCTGTGTTCAGTTCTGGGCCCCTCAGCACAAGAAGGATGTTGAGGCTCTGGAGCGAGTCCAGAGAAGAGCAACGAAGCTGGGGAAGGGGCTGGAGAACAAGAGGAGCAGCTGAGAGAGCTGGGGGGGTTTATCCTGGAGAAGAGGAGGCTGAGGGGAGACCTCATTGCTGTCTCCAAGTCCCTGAAAGGAGGTTGTGGAGAGGAGGGAGCTGGGCTCTTCTCCCAAGGGACAGGGGACAGGACAAGAGGGAATGGCCTCAAGCTCTGCTAGCGGAGACTTAGGCTGAACATTAAGAAAAAAATTTCATAGAAAGTGTGATTGGGCGGTGGCAGAGGCTGCCCAGGGAGGTGGTTGATTCACCTTCCCTGGAGAGGTTTAAGGGACAGGTGGACAAGGTGCTGAGGTACATGGTTTAGTGTTTGATAGCAATGGTTGGACTCGATGATGATCCAGTGTGACTCTTCCAGACTGGTGGTGATTCTATGACTCTATGACATGGGGCTGGTGAGGGGGGGCCAGAGGAGCCCACGGGGATGAGCTGAGGGCTGGAGAACCTCCTGTATGAGGCCAGGCTGAGAGAGCTGGGGTTCTTCAGCCTGGAGAAGAGAAGGCTGTGGGGAGACCTTAGAGCAGCTTCTAGTGCTGAATGGGGCTCCAGGAAAGCTGGGGAGGGGCTCTGGGTCAGGGAGGGCAGGGATGGGACAAGGGGGAACAGTTTTGAGCTGCAAGAGGGGAGATTGAGATGAGATCCTAGGGAGAAATGTTTTTCTGTGAGGGTGAGGAGGCCCTGGCCCAGGCTACCCAGAGCTCGGGTGGCAGCCCCATCCCTGGAGGGGTTCATGGATTCACCAGGTTGGAAAAGACCTCTGAGATCACCGAGTCCAACCATACCTATCTGCCACTAAACCTTAAGCACCTCCTCTACCTATTTTTTAAATACCTCTAGGGATTGTAACTCAACCACCTCCCTGGGCAGCCTGTTCCAGTGCAGCAGGAACAAGCAGGGCTCTTTGCAGCAGCCCAGGGGCCTCACAGCAGTCAAGGAGCTTTGCAATAGCCCATTGCCCTCAAAGGAAGGTTCTTGCAGCAGCCAAGGACCCTCACAGCAATCACGGACAGGTTGGATGGGGCTTGCAGCCCCTGATCCAGTGGGAGGTGTCCCTGCCCATGGCAGGGGTGGGACTGGATGTGCTTTGAGGTCACTTCTGACCCAGACCATCCTACGGTTCTGTAATATGAGTCTATGTCAAACTCAGCCCCAGCAAAGTGCAGATGTTTCTGGCTCAGATTGTTTCTTCCTTCCATCAGGCTGCTGAAACACCTGGGAACAGAAAAGAGAGCCTGATGAGCTGCTTGCATCGCTAGGAAAGGCAGTTGTGTCCTTGGACTCCACCCTTGTGGGCACTCCTCCACATTTTGAATACTGATTTTATCCCCTCACATCTAGGAACTGCAGATCAAAGACGTGGTGGCTTTTGGGAACAAGCAGGAGTATAAAAACTCTTCAGGGAAAACAAGTCAAGCAACGAATGTATTTGTAATGGGAATTCTGCTCTTCTCTGCAATGTTATGCCCCATCACACTTCCCCTGAGTGAGTTCACCTTCCCAGGACTCGCAATCCTCCCTTCTTTGCACAGGTTATACAGTGTGGCTGAACTGCAGGAGGGAGGGCTCTTACACTGCAGGCTCCAGGGATTTTAGTGCGAACTGGCTGCTCCCTCTGATGGAAAAGGTACGGTTTGCCCTTTCCCTCAGTAAATATTTTTAAACTGATGATTATGTTTTTCCTTCCCATAGCCCCAGTTTTGTCACTCAAAATTTTTTTTGTGACCAGCAGGTCCAGGGAGGTTATTCTCCCTCTGGACTCGGCACTGGTGAGACCGCTCCTCAAATCCCGTGTTCAGTTGTGGGCCTCTCACCACAAGAAGGATGTTGAGTCTCTGGAGCGAGTCCAGAGAAGAGCAACCAAGCTGGGGAAGGGGCTGGAGAACAGGCCTTCTGAGGAATGGCTGAGAGAGCTGGGGGTGTTTATCCTGGAGAAGAGGCTGAGGGGAGACCTCATTACTGTCTCCAAGTCCCTGAAAGGCAGTTGTGGAGAGGAGGGAGCTGGGCTCTTCTCCCAAGGGACAGGGGACAGGACGAGAGGGAATGGCCTCAAGCTCCACCAGGGGAGATTTAGGCTGGACATTAGGAAAATGTTTTTCAGAGAAAGGGTCACTGGGCAGTGTCAGAGGCTGCCCAGGGAGGGGGTTGAGTCACCTTCCCTGGAGTGGTTTAAGGGACGGGTGGATGAGGTGCTGAGGGACATGGTTTAGTGTTTGATAGGAACGGTTGGACTCAATGATCTGGTGGGTATCTTCCAACCTGGTTGTTCTATGATTCACCTCAGCCTGGTGTGAGAAGGAAAAGCTTCACCACCACCTCACGTCTGAGTCTCCAACTTCCATCACAAGATGGAAGAAGAAAAACCTACAGCCTTGGCTTGCGTTACTGGGAACAGAGTCTGATGTCAGACTGTGATCTCTCAGAAGTGCACAGGGTAGCTCAGATAAGTCTGACACAGAGATCCTGGAGTCAAGACACAGCAACCACCAAACTACAGGTGTTCCTGAAATCCTGGAGCTCCTGCTCTTCCAGCACCACTGGCAGAAGCCTGCCAAAATCAGTTTTCTCTGCTCCCCCTTCAAACTCCACCCCAAAGGCCAATAAAGCAAGGTATTTGGAGAGAGAGAAGTTTATTTATGCACCATATCACTTACATTCAACACAACAATCAGCAAACCAGTTAACCCAAATAAACTCATTCTGCTTCATTGTTTCTTCTTCCACATTGTGCTAAATTGATTTGCGGCTGTAAGTTGTATCACATCTGTAGCGGCTATGGCAGGAATCAAGCCACAAGGAGGACAAGAGTGTGAAGAGATGAACTAATAAGATATCAGACAGCTTTAGACTTTTATTACTGAAGCTTTATTTTCATTTGTA
The DNA here is from genome assembly GCA_033558105.1 of Coccyzus lansbergi. NCBI lineage: Eukaryota > Metazoa > Chordata > Aves > Cuculiformes > Coccyzidae > Coccyzus > Coccyzus lansbergi. Next base: position 7,883 of record JAUMJK010001984.1, on the reverse strand, counting down.
GGTCAGCTCTTGTAACATGGTCTTCAGCAACTTTGTTCTGCAGGCTTAGGCTAAACCTGTAAGGTAAGAAATTATCACAGTAAGTTTTCAATCCCTGGTTTTGCTTTCTCTAGGGCAGGACCTTCCCTGTATCTATTTGCTGGAACATGTTACACTGCAGACTTCAGTATTCCATGTGGACTCCAGCATTTGGCATCTATTTTCTCCCAGGTCAGGATGGTTTGTCAGCCAAACAGATGCTTTCTACTGGCCCCAAGAGCGCCAACCACCTCATCCTGAACAACTAGATTCAGTTCATGCACCAGCTTTCAGAATTCAAGCTTTTGCCACCAGCAACTACCCGTGCAGGACCAGAAAGGGAAGCCAAACAGAACAGCAACTCGCTTTAACCAACTGTGGTGCATGTGCTCTGAATCAATCACCGTTCTTTACCAGATGGACTGAAAAAACTAAGCCATTCCCATAATTTCACTGATTATCTCACTTCATATTGGTCCAGCAGCGCTGTCTACTTACCGTTAGCAAACCTGCACTGCTTCAGCACCTCACTGAAGCCCTCGCACAGCTTGAGGTCAGTCTGGTTCTGCGCACACTCCAGGAATTGCTTCATTTCATACTGGCAAGGAGCAAACTGCTGCTGCTGCTGCTGGTAGGCAGGCTGAGCCGCCTGGGGCTCCTGAAATGGCAGATACCTCCGTAAGCGCCTTTCCAACAGCTCCAGCCTAAAAAACCAAACCAACCCACTACCTGCTGTGTGCTTTTTCCCTGCATTTCAGCCAAAATGTTGTGTTATTTCTTATAATGGAAAACAAATACTGGGCTGAAGCACAAAATATGTCTCCAGCAGTGGTACGATGCATTCTGAACAGTTTGGCAAGTTATACTTGGGTAACTCTGCAAACACTTGGGTAAGTCTGCATAGCGCTGGTGCAAGGTCATAGGATTATCTTAATGTCTGAGCCGCACAAAAACATCTTGCAATAGACCTTGTTGTCATCAGAGCTGGAATACGAAGTCCTGTCTGAACCGGAGGGGTACTACAGTATAAACCAACAGTGAATCATAGAATCACCAGGTAGGAAAAGACCCATTGGATCACAGAGTCCAAACATTCCCATCAATTACTAAACCATGTCCCTCAGCACCTCATCCACCCGTCCCTTAAACACGTCCAGCAAAGGTGACTGAACTCCCTCCCTGGGCAGCCTCTGACAGTGACCAATGACCCCTTCCGGGAAAAAAAAAAATTCCTAATGTTCAGCCTAAACCTCCTCTTCTGGTGGAGCTTGAGGCCATTCCCTCTCGTCCTGTCCCCTGTCCCTTGGCAGAAGAGCCCAGCTCACTCCTTTCCACAACCTCCTTTCAGGGAGTTGCAGAGAGCAATGAGGTCTCCTCTCAGCCTCCTCTTCTCTAGGCTAAACACCCCCAGCTCCCTCAGCCGCTCCTCATAAGGCCTGTTCTCCATCCCCTTCCCCAGCTTTGTTGCTCTTCTCTGGACTCGCTCCAGAGCCTCAATATCCTTCTTGTGCTGAGGGGCCCAGAACACAAGACTCCAGGTGCGGTCTCACCAGTGCTGAGTCCTATTACAAATCCTCCTACATTCTTTTGAGCTCCATTTAAGACGCTTATGGTCACTGTGGTGGTCAACTTGAAAACTGATTCTCTATCCTATTTTCCCAGATGCAACGTGTGTGGACTTAATTTCTACAGCAATTACCTCAACCTAAACATCCCGAGTTAACTGCACCTCGTTAGCTGGTGTCTAGTTTTGCTTTCTCTTACCTGATAAGTAATATCAGGCCTTGCAGCTTCAGAGCTGCTTCCTCCACCAAACCCTCCCGTAAGAGCATGACCGATGGTGTGGCCGACAGCAGAGCCCACAGCAACTCCGGCCGCGGTTGTAGCCATCTGCGCCATCAGACCAGGCTGCTTCGGGGCAGGAGCAGCCACAGCAGAAGGCGGCGCTGCTGCTGGGACAGGTGCCCGAGCAGCAGGTGCTGGGGATGCAGCTCTCATCTGTGGTGCCCGACTGCAAGGACATGAGGAGAAAGATCACATGGTAACTCCTGGATAGGAGGAAGGCAACGTGCTGCCCAGTGATTTATCACAGAATGGTTTCAGTAGGAAGGTCGTCCAGTTCCAACCCCTCTGCCATGGGCAGGGCACGTTGCACTGGATCAGGTTGCTCAAAGGCCCAAATGACCTGGCCTTGAACACCTCCAGGGATGGAGCAACCACAACTTCTCTGTGTCACCTGCTCCAGTGCACAACAAGGTAAGACTTGCAGGCTTCTTTTTGGCTGGATTTAAAGAGTGACCGCACCCTTGCCCCAAAGGACTGTGCTGTTTTGGGGAAAATGAGATATAGAACACACAGAGCAGGGGTGGCTGCCCCATCCCTGGAGGGGTTCAAGGCCAGGTTGGATGGGGCTTGGAGCCCCTGATCCAGTGGGAGGTGTCCCTGCCCACAGCAGAGGGGTTGGAACTGGATGGGCTTTAAGGTCTCTTCCAACCCAAACTGTTCTAGAATTCTAGAGATTTAGGTCAGACATTTAGGTTAGAAAGGTATAAATTGAGATTAGACTCGTAGATTAGTAATCCACAGATTTCAGTTAGATGTTTAGATTAGAAATAGTTCTAGGTTAGATGTTGAGGTTAAAATCCATTGGTTAGATATTTAGACTAGAAATGCAAACTGGCAGATCAAGCAGGGCTTTTACACTCAAGCATGAGATGTCCAGCTCTGCAGCTCAGCAGGTGCCAAGATCTGTTCCATCCCAGCATAACTGAGCCCAGAGCTGCTGGGCAGCCTCCCCACACTTCCCCCACACCTCCATCACCCCCATTCACCTCCCATCTTTTCCATCACCCTTACCATCTGCCCCTCCACTGCTATCACCGCTACATTCCTGTCCCCTATTTGCTCCATTCCCACCTGCACCACCCCTCCATAACGCCCACTCCCAATCCCACCCTCCTCACCATCACCCCCATCAACCACCCCCATCATCATCATCACACCTACTCCTATCTGCACCCCATCAGACCACCAGCCCATCACCATGTCCACCTCCCCATCATCCCCACCTCCCTTATCGCCCCCTCATACCCACCCCTTCACCATCATCCCTGAATCAACTCCAACCCCCTCCACCATCAACCACCACCCCCATCATCATCACACCTACTCCCATCACCACCACCACCACCAGACCCCCACCCCCTCATCATCCCCACCTCCCTCAAAACTCCTCCATCCCAAACCCTTAACCATCATCCCCACCCCTTAACTAACACCCCCAATCAACCATCACCCCCACTCCCCAATCGTCAACACCCCCATCATCACCTTCCCCACACCAATCACCTCACCACCCCCACCACTCCCTTATCACCCACCGCCCTCACCATCACCCCCATCACACCCACACCCATCACCATCAGACCCCCACCACCCCCCATCATCCCCACCTCCCTCATCACCCCCATCCCAACCCCTTCACCATCACCCCCAATCAACCCCTCTCCCCCAAACGGCCCACCATTGACCCCCACCCCCATCACCACCTCAGTCATCCCCATCAACTCCCCACATCAACCCCCACATCCCCCATGCCCACCCCATCACCCACCCACTCTCACCCCATCCCCACCTCCACCCACCCATCATCCCCACCTCACTCATCACCCCCAATCCCGACCACCCCCAAATCCCCCCACCACCAACCCCCACTCCATCATCTTTCCCACTCCTAATCACCCCCATTAGACCCCCATCACCCCCCAATCCCCCCACCATCAACCCCCACTCCATTACCACCTTCCCCACCCCTTCCCACCTCTAATCACCCCCACCTTACTCATCAACCCCAATCCCCACCACCCCCTAATCCCCCCACCACCAACCCCCACCCCATCACCACCTTCCCACCCCTAATCACCTTAGACACCCATCAACCCCTATCACCCCCACCTCACTCATCACCCCCCATCGCCACCCCTTCACCATCACCCCCATCAACCACCACCCCAAGCCCCCCCAACAACCACCACCCCCATCACCACCTTCCCCACCCTTAGTCACCCCCATCCCCATCAGATCCCCTATTCCCACCCCCCATCCCCACCCCCGGGGCTCACCTGGCGGGGGGCGCCACGCGGGACGTGCGGCTGCGGCCGCCCCTGGGCATGGCTGGGACCGAGGGGGGGACACCGAGAGACCGAGAAAGGGACCGAGAGAGAGACCGAGAGGCCTCACGCGGCACGATGGCGGATCAAGGTCACCCGACACCCGCCTGCTGCGTCACTGCCCAGCGACCCGGGCGGAACGGGGCGGGACCGGAAGGGACCTGGGAAAGGGAGGGAAACGGGGGAAAGGGTGATGGAAACTGGGAAGGGCGAGCTGGAGGTTAGTTCCAAGTGATGTCCCCAGGGCTCAGTGCTGGGTTCAGCCCTGTTCAATGTCTTCATCAATGACCTGGATGAAGGCATCGAGTGCTCCCTTAGCAAGTTTGTGGGTGACACTAAGCTGAGTGGATCTGCTGGAGGGTCGGGAGGCTGCAAAGGGATCTGAACAGGCTGGATCCATGGGCTGAGACCAATGGGATGAGGTTTAACACGGCCAAATGCTGCATCCTGCACTTGGGGCACAACAACCCTGAGCAGCTCCAGACTAGGAGAAGTCTGTCTGGAAAGTGCCTGGAGGAGAAGGACCTGGGGGTGTTGGTTGACAGCGACTGAACATGAGGCAGCAGTGTGCCCAGGTGGCCAAGAAGGCCAATGGCATCTTGGCTTGGATCAGAAACGGTGTGACCAGCAGGGCCAGGGAGGTTCTCTCTCTCTACTCAGCACTGGTGAGACTGCTCCTCAAATCCTTTGTTCAGTTCTGGGCCCCTCAGCGTAATAAGGATGTTGGGGCTCTGGAGTGAGTCCAGAGAAGAGCAATGAAGCTGGGGAAGGGGCTGGAGAACAGGCCTGATGAGGAGCGGCTGAGAGAGCTGGGGGTGTTTATCCTGGAGAAGAGGAGGCTGAGGGGAGACCTCATTGCTCTCTCCAACTCCCTGAGAGGAGGTTGTGGAGAGGAGGGAGCTGGGCTCTTCTCCCAAGGGACAGGGGACAGGACAAGAGGGAATGGCCTCAAGGTCTGGCAAGGGAGGTTCAGGCTGGAGATTAGGAAAAAATATTTCCCAGAAATGGTGATTGGGCAGTGTCAGAGGCTGCCCAGGGAGGGGATTGATTCACCTTCCCTGGAGGGGTTTAAGGGACAGGTGGATGAAATGCTTCAGGGACATGGTTTATTGGTTGGACTCGATGATCCGTGGGGTCCTTTCCAACCTAGTGATTCTGTGATTCAAAGTAGAATCATAGAATAGTTTGTGTTGGAAGGGACCTTTAAGATCGTCCAGTCCCACCCCTGCCGTGGACAGGGACACCTCCCACTTGATCAGGGCCTCCAAGCCCCATCCAACCTGGCCTTTAACTCCTCCAGGGATGGGGCAGCCACCACTTCACTGGGCAATCTGGGCCAGGGCCTCCCCACTCTCACAGTCAAGATATTCTTCCTTATGTCTAGTCTAAATCTGCCCCTCTCCAGTTTATACCCATTGCCCCTCATACCATCAGTACGAGTGTTTGTAAACAGTCCCTCCCCAGCTTTCCTGAAACCCCGTCTGGTACTGGAAACTGTCTTAAGGTCTCCTTGGAGCCTTCACTAGGCTGAACAACCCCAACTCTCTCAGCCTGTCTTTGTACAGGAGGGTCTCCAGCCCTGGGTTCATCTTTGTAGCCTCCTCTGGGCCTGTTCCAACAGTGGTTCCTCTCCCTACAGCTTCACTATATCTGTTATTCTTTTGGTTGCCACTTCCACCTTTTCCATTGTCCCTATCCCCTTGTTCCCACAGACAGCAGAGTGTGCAGCATAGACAGCAGATTTTTAACTTAGTTTATATACTAGCTAGAGTGCAAACAATTCATTTCTTAATTAATGGGTTTCTCAGCTCTAATTTCCCTTTGTGGCTGGCAGAGGGATTCCTCCTTGTGGCTGAAGTCATTTTGCAACCTCTCTCTCCGAGTTCGTTTTGTTTTCCAGAACAATGAAGGCGCAGATGGTGTAACAGGCAGTATGAAAGGTGCCGTTGTGCTGTGTCTTGGGAATGCTCACAGAGCTTTGTTTTGTACTGACTCACTCTTCCATCTGTTAATGCCCAACAATAATGTGTATGCAAGGAAACTGGGAAGGGAATGAGAACAGCCAGTAACGTTGCTTATCGTGAGTGTTCACAGTACATGGAGGATGTTAAACCACAACCAGACAGATATCGATGCTACTTTTGATAGTGAAGGAAGGAATAAATCACTATGTTAAGGGAATGAATGAGCTTAAGGAAAAAAAAAAACATAATAAGAATCAAATCTTAGCCAGCTTGCAGTTAGAAAGAATGTGACTGTACCAGGAGTTTAGCTTGTCTACTAGTTGATACAAAGGAACTAATAAAGTTTTGAAAGGGCAGTCCCACAGCAGGAATAAAGGACAGACCTGAGCTCACCAAGAGGACACGATGAGGAAGGAGATAAAGACCATTGGAGGCTTTTGAAGACACAGAGAAACTGTGATGTCCGTACAAGAGTGGGTGATAAACTATGACAATAAATTCCCAGAAAGAACGATGGACATGTAACATGTTTCTGGTAATCTAAATGAATATGTATGTTTAACCAGTATAAAAACCATGTAACCAGTCTCAGTAGTTGGACGCATTAGGTGGGTTACCCCCTGTGTGCCCTGGTGCCGTTTATTCAAGGAATACCTGCTTAATAATTGAATTTGCATTGATTATTGAGTCTGGCTTTTTCACAGCATCCACAGAAACCAGAGACACGTGAAGATCCAGCCTTGGTTGCCTTTGGTTGTATCTATCTCATTCCAACCATCTCTATCGGCTCATTGCTCTGCTGGTCCATATTTAGAGGCGTGATAAGGAGCTGCCTGAGAGACCAGTATCACCTTAGCCGTGGGGAAGCATTACATCAGCCATGCAGGTTTTCATCACACTCCCTGGTACAGCCCAGATTCCCTATTTCACCCAGAGCTGAAGGAAAAAGCAGAATGATGGTGGGTGGGAAGCTCAACATGAGCCAGCAACGTGTGCTCACAGCCCAGAAACCAACCGTGTCCTGGGCTGCATCCAAAGCACAGGGACCAGCAGGGAGGGAGGGGATTCTGCCCCTCTGCTCCGCTCTGTGAGACCCACCTGGAGCCCTGAGTCCAGTTCTGGAGTCCTCAGCACAGGGAGGACATGGAGCTGGTGGAGAGTCCAAAGGAGGCCACAGAGATGGTATGAGGACTGGAGAACCTCCTGTGCGAGGCCAGACTGAGAGAGTTGGGGTTGTTCAGCCTGGAGAAGAGAAGGCTGTGGGGAGACCTTAGAGCAGCTTCCAGTGCTGAAAGGGGCTCCAGGGAAGCTGGGGAGGGGCTCTGGATCAGGGAGGGTAGGGAGAGGATGAGGGGAACAGTTTCCAGCTGCACGAGGGGAGACTGAGATGAGATCTTAGGCAGAAATGTTTTTCTATGAGGGTGGGGGGCCCTGGGGCAGGTTGCCCAGGTGGCTGCCCCATCCCTGGAGGGGTTCAAGGGCAGGTTGGATGGGGCTTGGAGCCCCTGATGCACTGGGAGGTGTCCCTGCCCATGGCAGTGGTGCGACTGGATGGGCTTTGAGGTCTCTTTCCAACCCAAACCATTCCATGAAAGCGACGCTTTCCCCTGTCTATTCCTTCCTGGCTGCATCCAACAGCGTCGAGACAAGCAGACACCCTCCCTGTCCTGCTGGGGTCTGAGCGGGACGTAACTTCCGCGTGGCGAGCGAGGAGCGTGGCCAGGCGGGAGCC